>JADDOH010016883.1:0-46396 GCA_016648135.1 Agrypnia vestita | reverse complement strand
GCCCTCTTTCTAATGACTCAAAAACATAAATTATCAGTCTAAAATGATCACATAACTGATAGTAAACGTCTACATAATATTATTTAATTTAAATATAAATAAATGACACTTTTCACTCAACTTGATACTTTTTAACGGCATGTGTTATAGACGTACCACTATAACTTGGCGTGCGAGGGAGGGCGTCGCTGTTGCGTAACAGAAGTTGTCAGGGTGTAAATTTATTACACAATACATGATGTACAGAATGTCCGGTGACCGGTGTCGTATTAAATACAGAAATTTGGTCGGGTAGCACTAAAGAAACCATGCAGTAATGGCGGCCGTTCTATCTGTCAAACTGTCAGACGGTAATATCGGTCCATTATTCGCTTTTTCAGCTTTGCAAAACTTTAATATTTCATTGGCAATTGTTCTTGAACCATCCCGGACTGTTTAGGATGTTTTGGACATAATAATTCAGTGTATATTGGTAATCAAGTTGACACAGCTCGCGCTCAAAGACGAGAATGAAATGAATGACAGGGCGAGGGGTTACCGCCGGGTGCGGGCGAATTTAGTTCAAAATTCGCCGCACGCCAAGTTACGTTGGGCAAGCAATACAAGCCAGTTTTGAAACACCGGGTTTCATATAATAATATTTTCTTGTGGATTCCTGTGATGTCGTAGGTCTTTCAACATCTGATTCAGGAAAGGTTTCTTCTATTCCTGTTTCACTCAGAAGTTCTGCTAAGGGAATATTGTCATCACTATCTGATGAAAATCTACTTCAGGCTCATCAGCGTTTGGTGGCACGATCTCATTTTCATCGGCCGAAGAATCGTCAGATTCCGAAATAGTAAGGTTTTTGGTAACAAAGCTCTCAAAAAATTGATTAGATAGATTGAATCAAGGGTGTTTACTTATAGTCTGGTATGCAGCATCCAAAGAGCGTTTATTAGAAGCCATTTTAACTCTAAAACTAAAAATAAAAAGTTACACTAACACTGACGCTACGTCCCACAGACATTATGACGTGTATATTTACCTATTCGAGGCACAGCACACGTCCGCTCACTACCGCTGCGCGCATGTCAATGGATCTTAGAAAGATACAGAAAAGGACAAATGCATGCGCGTAAGATGTAAATAGATATTACTGTTTCAATTGCGCGCCTATGTCTCTCAGACATATGTCAGTGGTTGAGAGTTAAACATTCTCAACTCCTTAGATATTGTGGCCATGTCACCACGTGGACACCTTGGAAAAATTGATGGAATGGGAGGTACCAAATCTTGCATAAGGTCCCCAACACATTGGACCAATCTGGCATATATAATAACTGACAATCAAATCAAAACATACATTGTCCACAATTTTCTGCAGTTCCATTATGATAACTGCTCTCATCAGGAGTAATATAAACGAAAGTAAAAATAAGATACAAGGGTGAGAAATTATTTAAAAAAATTAAAAATTACCATAACACCATCTACCACGCCTTCAAGGTTGTCATATGCACATGTATGTTTAGAAGTGGTATGACTATGGTCATGCATGGGAAATTCGATTCCGATTGTGTCATTTGCCTTTCGGCTATAATGGTGAATACATGTCCACTTTGTTTGCACCAAGGAACAACAACAATGTGTTCCAATTATGAAAGAAGCTGAAATTCGTTTATCACACTGCGGGACAGTGTTTTATTACTTAAATTGCTTTATCACTTTATTGTGGATTGAAAAGTTTAAAAATAGCCTGATGAGTATGAAGCACGAGAGGGAGTAGGACACCAGTAATCCTTGAGAAATGATTCTAGCGAAAGGCAACTAATCATCGATGAGGTAGCGTCTTCTTTGAACATCAGTCATGGTTCTGCACATAAAACCATCCACAATGAGCATGTCTTCCGTAAAGTCTATGCATGATGAGTACCAAGACAGCTTAATGTCGAACACAATCTCAAAAGGTAAGTAGGTTCGCGACCAACTGAAAACATTCTTCTTGGAAGGAATATGTAAGTTTGTAGACCACTGGACCATGTGCAATGGGACAAGGGCAGTGGAACAAAGGTGGGATGTAGAAAAATGATGTAGTAAATGAATGTTGTGTAAATGAATTTTAGAACAAAAGTGTACATAATTTTTGACTTGTCCTTGTATTTTAATCTTTCCCATACGGTGTTAAAAAAAAACACGCATCCTGATGATCATTTACCCCACCCTCTCCCCTGATATATTTTCTATACAAATTTGTACCCTTTGACAGATCAGAACCAAATTTAGCATACTTATTCATTATAGCCTGACAAAAAACATAGGCTACATTTCTCCCTCCGCCTTTACCCCGCCCACTCCCATATTTTCTCTTTACAAAACTACACAGTTTGACAGATTTTGCATACTTTCCCCTTTACGCCATTTCTCCCTTCCCCTATACCCCACCTTCTCCCACTGCTATATTTTCTATACAAATCGGTACCGTTTGACAGATCTGACCCAAATTTAGCAAACGTCTTCTTTAGGATCTGGAAAACAATTTTCCCCTCGCCCTTTACCCCACCCCCTCGCTATATATATTTTCTATGCTTGTACCGTTTGACAGATCTGTCCCAAATTTTGCGAACCTTGCGGAGAACTCTGCGGAAAAGAAAATTGCCAATTCCCTTCTTTCCCTTTACACTACTCCCGTCCCCAAATATAAATGTTAGGCATTCCACATTAAATTTAATACTATTAATTCCAAATTGTATAACAATTCCACTCCCCCCCCCCACACTTTACCTCAGTGCTCGAAATTTTTGATGTTCCTATTTTTCTCCATGTTTTTCTTAACACAGAACTCGATCCATTTTCTTTTTTTGCAATAATTGTTTTCTCTTTCTTTGTGATTAGTAATCTTTATTAATTTAAGTGCCTTGGCCCTTAAGAAATGTTGCGTAAACGTGTCGTTGAATGATAGATAATTTTTATTTAAAATTATCTATCATTCATTTATATCTAATAGACTCATGATTATTATGTTATCTATTAGTAGGTTGTGTTTCAAAAAATAAATACAATCATACAGAACTGAACCAAGTCGCATTTTATAACTCTGATGAAAATATGTATAACCATCATCACGGACATCTCATCCACCTGCTGCCTGGAATAAATGGAAACATTGTTATTATTTAGAGATTTTGCCAAACAATGGCACCTCTTTTTGACTAAATCTGTTACCCGAAAAACTCCGGGTATGGACCCCTAGTTACTTATATTATTGATCATCATGAACAACATAAATAAACAACATGAAGATCATAAATCAAAACAACATAAACATAAACAACATAAATCATCGTGTAACCAGCTATTACAGAATGTAAATCGGCAACGGAACTACATACCACACTCTGTACACCGCGCACTCCGCTCTCCGTACCGCTCTCCATCTACAATATATACGTTTTGACAAATTAATGTCAGTTTCTTCGAGAGAACTTTTTTTGTTGCACCCAGTAAATATTTACAGATTGTAATTATTTTATCCAATACACAAATACATTACGGAGGTACTCTTGTATTTTGATATTACTTTGTGGTTATTCATTATGAATATATATAATTAAACAAATTAACTTAGTCTATCACCACTTAATTTTTGGTAAAACCAACAATTTTCGGAAATAACGTTCCATCGTCAGGGTATACTTAATACTAAAGTATTAAGTATAAATACTACAATATTAAGTATAAATACTGCAGTATTAAGTATAACCCTGGTGAAGGAACATTGTTTCTGAAACCAGTTGGTTTTACCAAAAATTAAGTGGTGATAAACTAAGTTAATTCGTTTCATTATATATGTTATGGAGGAATGCCTAAAATATGAACTCTGTATTTAGTATATTTGTAGAGATTTTCACATAATTAGAGGCAATGTTAACCCAGTTTATAGCATCGGAGAGGAAAAGATAACAAAATAAAATACAGTGTATGGTAATCGATGGACCGTTATCACCGTACTAGGGTCAATGATTGCCAAAATAAATATTTCCTTTCTCAATCTCTGCCGTGAAAGCGCTTGGTTTTGTCTACAACACAGGTGAAAATGTACTTACGGAATTAGTCCTTCTTCTGTGATTTTACAGAGCGACGATTTTGTGGTAGAATTGATTTCTAATAAACTTTTTATTGTTGTCGGCCGTAACCGTACGTACCGTAACAGTAACCGGCGAACATTACATTTACGCAAACAACATGAACAGCGGCTTTGTCGAATACGTCCATTCCCAAAAGAGAAGAAACAACTGAACTCCACATCCCGGTCGAATTCAACTGATACCGATTCTCGTAACTGTCCAACCCCGGCCAGCGATTGGAGCAGAACTTTGAGCACTGAATCGGACGAATAACGCTTCAACATTTCAGTGGTCACAAAACATTCATACTTTACAATGTACCTCTCTTGTAAAATATTGTAATTGTGGACCATACTCTTTTACCTCAGTTGTCTGCCACAACTACGCTTTATTTGTAAATAATTTCTGTAAATAAACATTTTATTTTTGTACATTTTTATATTATCTATTAAAAATTTAAAAGGTTTTTTGGTTTTAATTAGTAATAAGAACAGAATATTTTTTAAAATGATTATTTTTAGCAATATGTAGTTTTTACAACAAATATATGTACAAATCTTCTCCATAATATACATGCCACATAATACAAAACTAGTCATGTCCAACTAAATTTTCAGAATAGGAGTGAGTATAAATATTGCACCAGTTTTCCATTATCTCTTGTTGTTTTGACAATGGTTCGCTTTTAATTTTGTGCAAGGTGGCTTCAAATACTGCAGAAAAATAAAATTTCAATCGGACATGGACTTAATTTTGCGACTAAATGACTTACAGATGAAAAGATAAATTAAAGTGTTTGGACATTTCATATTATATTTTAATTAAGTTTCCTTTGGTTTGTACCTTTAATTTATTAAAATTGAAAAACGTTTTTGTAATTAAGTTCTTATAATAAATATTTCGAAAATGAAACATTTCAAGGTTGTTTAAAATGGAATATTATATACATACATCTGAGTCTTGTCTTTGAAAATCGAGGTAAATATTCAGGTAAATATTCAATATTCACGTGTTTCAAAGAACAAATTGATTGACACAATGTTTGTAGATGTATCATAAGAATGTCCGAAAATGATAAATTTTTAAAATATGCATAGCTTAAAATTTAAAATAATTCTAAATAAACACATCTCTTTACACATCCCTACATGATAATTAATTGCAAGTCTTATTATATTACTTAACACATTTACAAATTTTAATTATGGTCCGCAACAAAGGCACAATTATGAGAGCACAAAAAAACACCATGGATCACACAGACTTACGTATATTTATCGCTATAAACTTTTTAATTTATATAGCAAATATTTTTATTTAAAACACTAAATTATAAAATATTTTTAATACATAATTAGAAAAATTATGATACCACATGATACACACAAGAATATTTTCCCTCCTTTGATAGCTTACAGTTATTTTTTTAAAATAAATCTTTGTGAATTTTGTGTTTAAAAATTCACTGGTTAAAAATAAAAAATATTACAGCACATTAATGTTTATGATACTTTTCTCTTAAAATTAAAGATATCTTAAAATAAATAATCTTTATAAATTTCATTCATTGAGTGAATCAACACCAGAGAAATACTTTAATGGTGCTTGTACAAGGATGAGACAGTGATTCATTGGTAAAGGTCGGTATGTGTCTGTTGCTTCATTCTATTCTACAAAATGCATGTGGCACAGAATCATGCTCGCTTTGCGCTCTTTTTCCTTACTCTACTATCTTTTATGCACCTTGAAAAATAATTTGGTTAAAGTTATATTTTGTAAGATTAAAAATGCTCTCAGGTTTTCACAGCTGTTCAGAATGTTGTGTGTGTAGTTTTCTGGGATATTCTGTATGTTAATAATACAGGTATGTTTCATGATGACCTCTCTGGCCTATAATGTTTTTTATTAGCTTTTAATGAATGGCAGACCTGAGACTGTGATTACCAATGCTCTTGACAAAGTGATCTGAACTTTTGTTTAATAATTAATCCGGATCTTTAAGATTAAAAGCACTTACAGAAAGAATGAAAAATTATTATTACTGAACCAGGGCTCCTATTAAAGGAAATTTAATTTGAGGAATTCCATTTTTTGTTTTTAATATTGCAAAATTGGTGATATTATTTCTAAGTAATACTTTGGAATGAACTGTATATTTTGCGTGTGTAAATTGACATAACACAACATATGCAAAAATCCAGATTTAAAGAGGGGTACTAATTCAAGTCATTCTGTGGTATATGTACAAAGTCCGAGAAATAGATACATACATATTAATAGTATTTTAATTTGAGCAGCATTTTATTTGATTCGAGTTTGTGATTTTAAAACAACATGCTTACAGCCATTTCTGTATTGTTGATGTTGTAAGTACCTACGAGAATACAAGATTCAAAATTGCACAACTGTATTATGAAACATATTATACTTCCATATGTGTGTTGTGAAAATAATGAAATTATGCTAACTGGCTTTCTTAAATTCTTTCATCTATTTTTTTACATTAAAAAAAAATACCTTGCAATTTGTCGAATTTCACAACTTTGAAAGAAATGAAGTGGTATTTTACATTAATTGTTGATTGATTTTCCAGATAAAAAGTATTTTTACTAATAATAAATAATTATAAAACTTTTTCAGTAACTATCACACCATAAATGTGTCAATGAATGAACAAACTACATATATTCTTTCATTAAACTCTTAATAATTAAAACAACAAGTAATTAATCAAAATATTTTTATTAATGCAGATATTTTTTTGTTATCTGATGTGGGTATCTATTGTGCAAACTAATTTGGTTATATTTAGAATTTTCTAATGGAAATGTGAATAAGAATTTCTAAGTGGGGTTTGACTTAACCCTATCTTTGAAAGAAAATGATCTAGATAAAAAAATGAACAAAACTAACACTGCAGTCGTTGTGTTATTATTTTCCAAGAATAAAAACAATTCATCTTTGAATCAAGTGCTTTAAATGAGTAATTTCATTTAAAGCACAAAACTTACATTCAACATAAATACAATAACTTTGGAACTTTTTAACATGGTGTTTCTCAACGTACCGCAACTCCGTTGATCGTGACCATCGCACCGGAACCATGAACCCCGGGTTCTGGTTCATAAGTTGTGTCTGAGTCTCCACTTTGGCTATGATTATATGTGTTGTTGTCTGTCAAATGGTCTCCGTAAGGTGCGTCATAAACATTGTCCTGTACGTGGTCGTATATATGGTTTCCTCGGAATCCATTCATTCCATCGTGAAGTGAAGCATAACTCATGACTGCTGCATTCTGGTCTTCTTTCCTTTCTGCTCCTTCAATGTTTTCTGTGTTTTTGACCGGCGTGGCTTTGCGTCTAGAAATAATTTAATATATATTAGTTATTTCTGTTCTGGTTTAGCTCTGTCGTATTTTTCTTCCAAGAAGAACACATAGTGTAAATAGGGATTCTAATTAATAATCTCATAAACTAATTAGGGAATTCTACTATCAGATTTAATTAATATCTAGAGTTACTTTAAAACATATTTGGTCATGCCATTATTGTTCATATTCTAGATGACTAGCGTGCTGTAAAGATTTCTGTTAATAAAGTACACTTATGAAATAGTATACTTGTGTAATGTGTAAAAACTTGTGTGGTCGCCAACTGCTATAAATGTTTATACATCATACACATACTATGATAACCTTATGTATTATTCAGTACCCGTAAATGTAAACTTATATATTGACAATATTCTCAGGTTTTTACGGCTGTTCAGAATCTTCTGTGTATAGTTTTCTGGGATATTATGCCATGCATATGTGATTTCTCTGGCCTTTGACCAGAGATCTCACATATACATGGTATAATATCCCATTAAACTATACACAGAAAATTACATATTTAGAAATACATTCTTTTTTAACCTGGCCCATATCATGCATACATGGCGTGGGAACGGAATGAGTTAAAAGCCACATCAATTGTTTTTATCAAATGAAATTGCTTTAAATAGTAATATTAGGTCGAAACCTATGAAATTATCGTTTTCTAAAACTGACTAGTCTGAAGATCGATATCTTACATTCGACTTGAAATTCCATATTTAAATGAAGGTCATATTAAAGCTATGACATTCCTTTTTCAATATTAGTTATTGAAGAAATGAATATTTACGATTTTTCCTTATATAAATTCCGTTGTGATGCTAATGCTGCACAGATGGGTAATAAGCTCGCAAAATGGGTACCATATGAACTTTCTGAAGTAAAACAGCACCGAGCCTTGCCTTAATCTGTTGAGTTTGTACATAAATGAGGGAATTCTGAATCATATTGTTACTAGTGATGAAAATGTTGATCCTGTATGATAATCGGAAATGTTCATAGCAATGGTTGGACCCAGGAGAGTCAGCCGAACAATTTCCCAAACGCAAATGGAGTCAAAAGCAACTGCTTGTGACTGTATGGTGGTCCTGTGTCGACATAACTCATTACGGCTTCTTGAAATCTAGCAAATCAATTACTGCAGGGTTTTACTGTCAAAAATTGAAAAAGATGATGGACAAGCTCGCTGTCAAACAACCAAGACTTGTCAATTGCTTGTGACTGTATGGTGGACCTGTGCAGCTTCTTGAAATCTAGCATATCAATTACTGCAGAGTTTTACAGTCAAAAATTGAAAACGATGATGGATAAGCTCGCTATCAAACAACCGAGACTTGTCAATTGCTCTAGTCCACTACTTCTCTATGAAAATTCTCGTCCACACATTTCACAACGGACCGTCTCAAAATCATAGGAGCTTTGACTTGAAACTCTCCATCACCCACCTGATTTGCCAGACCTTGCACCAACTAATTTCCATTTCTTTTGGAAATTTTGATAACTTTTTATAAGGGAAAAATTTCAACTACGATGAGGTGGTGAAAAGCGGATTTAAAGAATTCATTGATTCCCATCCCCAGGATTCCTTTAGCAAAGACATCAATGAATTTCCATTATAATGCCAAAAGTACATTGACAGCGATGGCCAATACTTTGATTAATTTAGGTTCGAGTAACATTGGCCCGAGTAACTTTTTTTACCCTCAGTTCAAAGTAAACTCGATTTCGGGTTGCACAAACGTCTTTTTTACCGCTGTCAAACCAATCATAAGGCTAATAGGGTGCCAAGCGGAATAAACCTCAAATACCGCATTTGTCTATGGATTTGATTTATTTCAGTTTTTCACCACTGGCAATACATACTTTTACGGTTCAAAACCACTTTATTCTATGAAACAAACGTCAAACCATCGCTAAAATAATGCGAAATTAAAAGATTCATTTTAATATTTACAGATTTCAATACGAAAATGACAGCGACAAAATTCAAATGACAAGTACCTATATGGACAAATGTCACATTTTCAAATCAGCTGTGAGAGGACGGCCATTTTTTTTACCAACATTTTTACTTTTACCCACCTATCTTGGAGAGTAAAATAAAGTTACTCATGTATGTACTTCGGCGAGTAAAATAATTTTTACCATCGCTGGCGCAACCCGTTTTAAGTAAAAAAGTAACTTTAAAGTCACTCGAGTAACTTTTTTTACCTTTACCTCTGCTTGGCGCAACCGAGCCTTAATAGATAATCATTAAATTAATAGTTTGAATTATTCTATACAAAACGCCTTTCTATATCTATTCTACACAAAAAAAGTACAAATTTCATAGGTATGGACCTGATATATTGTTTTCTCTTATAACATGCTTATAATGTTTTAATAACAGTTTTATAAGATTTTATCTTTATGGAAAAATTTATTATATTTTTAAATAGAAAACATAAATAATTTGTATTAAATACTTACAATCTCAAATAAATAATTCCCAATATAATCAACAAGAACAGAACTAATCCGCAACCAATTCCAATACTCAGAGCCAAATTGCTGGAATCTTGGGTTTCATTGGATATTAATTCACAGGTGGGCTCCTCCCCAGACCAAGATCCATCATCCATGCACTTCCTGAGATACGGCCCCACGCGCTGGAAGTGCGGGATACAGTGGTACTCCACGCCACTTCCATAAAACGTTGAACCGTTTGTTATGATCACTCGGCCATTTTCTATAGTGCCTGGATGCTTGCAGTTCACAGCTAGAAAAAATGTATTATTACGTCATTTTTTATAAATAGTAATATTACATAATTTAATTACCTTTAAGTTACAGAGACCCAAGCAATTTTTTTTGGCAGGAAATTAAAAACTACTTGAATGAGAACATGGTTCGAGGAAAATGTGGTTTTATAATGGACCTATTCATATACCAATAATGAACGTTAAAATTGATTATTTCCTTGTATAGTATACATATATAAAACAGCCATTCGGCAGCGCATAGCGAAGTTGCATTGCATATTTAATATTTTCTTTGGGAAGTTATCTTCTTTTGGCGCAATAAGGGTAAATTTTTTATTGTAATCGAAGTTGTGCGCATGCGCAGTGTGCGCATTGTAGCGAAGATACATGTAGCGGGAATGCAAGACTATGAAATGCATGCGCATCCATTAAACTGTTAAAAATGTATGAAATTAGTATTCCAGTAATAAAAATAATTATGTATTGTTGAACATTTTGATTCGAGTACCAATCATAAAGATGCTCAATTCAAAAGCCGACGAATGATTGGTTATTGAATTCAAAATTAGTACTATTTATTGTATTACAATTTTAGGTATAATAGTAGCTTGTTGGCCTTGTGGTTAGGACACTCGCCTCGTGATCCAAAAGTCATGGGTTCGAACCTTACTTTAGACTAGCAAATTAGTCCTATTTTCATAGCACAAGCGTTTAGCTTAGTTTGAAAATGGTAAGAATATTGATGTGACACATATTCCGTGTTCGCATCTCTATTTTAAAAAAAAAGTGTATATTAGGATGACATGTTATTATTAACGGTTTTGCAAAAACAATGTTATTGTCAGATATTCATTTTCAAAACAAAAAACACATTCATTTATTCGACATTCAATGCGGCTGTCAAAGTTGTATAGTTTCCAAACTTTTGAATACGGAACCGTTGTACGCCAAAAATCGATAAAATATGAAAGCAGTTAGGACTTTTTTGAAAATGCACACTTTTTTGATTCTGAGTCTTGTGATGCAGCGCCAATAAATGTCTTCGAATCATCGTGAGACGTCAATTTGAAGACATTTATTTCTTATTTTAGCTATTACAAATCAATACTTACAAGTGCACCACTTCAAAAAACAAATATTAATAATTTAACTACTTTAAAGTGGTATCAATTATATTTATCATCTCCCTAGACATCGCATTATTATATAAATATAAATTTTTAACATTATGTCAATATCAATCATCACAATAATGCCAAAGAATTATATCTTCTACCGCGCGTACATGAGTACACCCTCTTCCAATTATTTTTTTATATTTTAGAATTCTCATGTAAATGAAATGATAATATACATACGGATACAAGATGGTTGGACTCCGCTCCAAGTTCCTTTTAACAAGCAAACCCTAGTAGTATTTCCACTGATTGTAAAACCTTTTTCACAAGAATATTGGGCCACTCCTCCAACACTGTACGAACCAACCGCTACATGTAATCCAATACCCAACTGTTGATTTTCTGATGGATTCTTGCATGTGATTTCTGTTAAAATTACAGTAGAGATTTAAACATCAACAAATTATTATTAAACATATATATAAAAAAAACCCATTAATTCAAACCCCGATAATTCGAAATTTGCCATAATTTTGGATCCCTAGAACTTCGAATTAACGAGATTGTACTGCATATATAAAATTTTAATTTAATTCGTAAAAATACACATACGCTTTAAGTAGTTGGGTTACTTGCCTACACAAATTGGTTCTTCAGAACTCCATGTACCGTTATCTTGGCATAATCTTCTCGATACGCCATCCAGCTGGTAATTTTTATCACATTCATAGAGAACGGCAGCTCCATAGTATGTTGCATTTGTAGCTAGCGTTACTTTACCACGAGCGATCGGTCCAGCGTTTCCACAATCGACGTCTATAAAAATAAATAATAAACATTATAAGAATGCAAATTTATTAGAAAAGTGCAACCGAGAACAAACAACCTTTTTAATTACAACTTACATTGACAGTGTGGTGTATCTCCGCTCCACAAACCTGTATCTTCACAAGTAGATAGACTTTCTCCCATCACTTTGTAGCCCCTCTCGCATCTGTATTTGACAAGAGCACCGATTTTATATGTGGTGGCTCCACTGTTACTAGACTCCACCGTTCGAATTAATGTCCGACCATACATTCTGTCATTTCCAGTTACGGACAGAATACTGTGTTCTGCTACAATAGGCTCGGAGCATCTTATTTCTGAAACCATATAAAATATTAAAGATTAAATAAAAATTATTAAAGATTAAAGAAACATCATTTTTCCTATGTTGATGACAAGGAATAATGGGTTGATTTTGATTCCTATGGTGTTTGGTGACATCTTACTGTCCTATCGAACTCCGCCACCGGAGCTAGATAAAAGCTCATAAGATGTAAGATATAAACTCAACTAAGTCAGAATGGCGAGGGGATCCTCGATCACGAGGCCCGGCTACAACAACTGTTTTATTACTATGTCCTATTCAAGGATGGACACAATATGTAATGTAATGGTGTAACGTAGCACAAGAAGGATATTATTGCGATTTTACATAAATTATTTATTCAAAATCGTATATACTTGTTCGAGAATGTAAAATTCTTGTACCTTCACATTTTGGTGAGCCATCACTCCATTGATGATTCTCTTGACAAACTCTCACATGAGGTCCGACAAGCCTGTAGTTGTGTGAACAGGAATATCGAATAAGGCTGCCCAGGTGCGTTGTTCCGTTTACATACTCTGCAACGCCGTATAACATGGGAGGGATTTTACCACAGTCAACATCTGAAAAAAATACTTTCATTAATGTTTCTTCACACTTTTATTCCTTTCAATTCAGCCATTTCAGATGGTAACTTCTGAGTATGTTAGATATTAGTATACTAAAATTTCTTCTTTCTGAAATGGTAATTGAATTGTTCAGTAACTTATTACTATTTTTTTTGTGTCATGTAAATGAAATGATAATATACATACGGATTTGAAATTTCAATGGTTATAAATTCCGCTAACGGAGGGAAAAAATTAAATGCGTCTTCTTGTCCAATACATAACAATTCTTTTTTGGAAGGAGACCCTTCTCATTTGCCTCTACAAGCAGGGATGGAAATTTGATACATAAAAAATAATAAAAATGTACTAACATTCACAAACAGGAGGTTCTCCTGACCATTCTCCATTACTGTTACAGGTGAAGGTATTCTCTCCAACCAATTTGTGGCCAATTTCACAGTGGTATTCTATGGAAGAATGGACATTCAGATCATAGCCAACTACAAAACCACCAGGTGGTGCATCCGGCTCATTGCATGTGATTACTGTAAATAAATCAGGGGAAAATTTTAAAAATAGATCAATGATAAAACATGCTACATTTCCTCAAAGTCATGTTGGTTCTTATCATTGCGACTATGCTGCCGGATTACACTAAGTCATCTGGGTTTAGTTACACAGTTATTGAGAACAAACTGATAATATGGATAAATTTGAACTAATGAATTTGATGTAATATTTTAATATATCAATTTTAATTTTCAAAAAAAGACAACAATGACTGGCATTTTATTCGATTATTTGCCTTCATTTACAATGAGTTTTTGCCTTTAATTGGGTAGCTTTTCGATGAATCTTGAGTAAAATTATGCTGATTTTAATATTGCTCTCTAGTCGGGTTCATCCTGTAATGATGAATCTCTAGAACGAAACTTCACAAAGTAGTTTTTCACTTGCCAGTCAGTTATGATTCTTTCATTTATACCTACACTTCATATTTTTTCAAATGTCTCCGTAACATTTTTCCACTATCTAAACACCCACAACTCAGTGCGACGTGACATTCAATTTCAATGATTTATAATTACTCATTTTAATAAGATGTGTAATTTATCACCGTCCTTATAACCCTGAGGGTACAAATATATGAATATACTTTTTTCCCAACAACTGAATTTTCAATCTCAAAAAGAAGATTCGATGTAATATTATCTCTTTTCTGTGTCATTTTATGTACGAATATATTATCTCAAATTTGTTGAATATTCTTACATTACTTAATTGTATGAATCAGTCATCAGACATAATATACTTATATATTTATAAATAATTTTCAGAAAGATTTATTACAAACAACAACCATTATTATTTTTTTGAACCGAAGCTCATTACAAAAACACCCAGGCTTGAGTAAATCATGTGGATATATCGTGACCTCACCGAGAATAAAACCTTGGTGCGGGAGCCAGTATCTTGCTCGCTGGGCTATATATACAATAGAATTATAAAAATGTTCTTAACTTACAATCGCAGGAAGGTGTGTCGTGTGACCATTTTCCCTCTCTGGTGCAAGTGAGTGTTTCCACTCCATCGATCCAATGATCTAGGTCACAAGTATACTGGGCAACGCTGCCAAATGTTGTGGTGCCATTGCCAAGTCTGAAGGAGCCGTGGTCTATCTGCGCTGGTGTGCCACAATCTACATACTTACATGACGGAGGAGTATTGGACCAGTTGCCTCCCAGATTGCAAATCACATTCTGAAATTTAACAGCAGAGCTGACTTCATGTTTGTGATTTATTAAATAAATACAGTCGAACTTGGTTATAACGAACGCGACGGGACCAACTAAATTTGCTCCTTATAGCCGGGACTCCTTATATCCGGGATTCACTTTTTTCACATTTTTTTTGATTGTGTGATGTTATTTTCAAGAGCAGCTAAATAAACATCCTTATCTTTCCAGAGCGATGAAACTGTAGAAGACGATTGTGAAAACTTTTTACAGACTTTTTGACGCCGATAATTTCGACTTTTTCGCGAACTTAGAGACACTTTCATTTGTTAGTGAACATGTTTCCAATAGAACAAGTCGCGTTTAACGGATTGTATATACTCTAAGCGTTTAACTGCTTAGGCTTTTAAATGCTAATACAGTAAACTGCATAAAATAAACTGTCACCATAAACATTTTTGAAACCCCCAATAATCGGAGTTATATGACCAGTATTCTCGACCTTCAGTAAACTATTGCTTGCCTGCGCACGTGGGACACAAGTTTGTGTACATCATAAAATGAACCCTAATTAAGTGTGGGCCACTTTAAAAGCAAAGTGAAAAAGTTCATTGTTCTGAGTACATAATTGTCTTTTTTTCTGTAACCCAAGCAAATATGTTTGCAGAGTTTCTAAAATTTGCTCCGTATATCCGGGAATCGCGTTCCTTACAACCGAGACCGATTGTATGGGAATATGCGCAAATGAAAATGAATTCACAGTTTTTCTCATTATAGCCGGGATCTCCTTATATCCGAGCTCGTTATAACCGAATTCGACTGTATCTCTGATAAACAGGAATTTAAATTTTATTTTTTAAAAACCTAACGAGCTTTGTATAAACTTTTTTCATTAATTTAAAGTTGATCGGTTTCGTTGATATGTGTCTATCAACAAATACATATATTAATTAATAATATTTTGTGTATTGCAGCAGATGTACACTGCAAGAGAATTAAATTCTCTTTCAAACGTGGGTAAGCTTTAATATGCTCATTCTGTTTTTCAAATGTATGATTTGTAGATAATTAACACACGCATGTACAATGTAATTAAATAAAAAATAAATAAAAATAAATATGTAATTAAAATTTAACACATTATAAGGTTTTCCACACGATGTGTTAAATTTTAATAAAAAGTTAAAATAAGAAGAAAAGTAAAACATACAGGTTTGCCAAAGAGTATGAATCCAGGGTAGCATTCGTATGTAGCTACAGATCCAGCTTTGTGTCCATCCACATTGACAGTGGCTCCAGAGACAGATGGAGGGTCTGGGCACCAATCGAATAGGCACTTAGGAGCTTCCTTAGTCCATTTTCCATTATCACTGCATTCTCTCTCTGAATCTCCAATCAATGTGTAGTTCTGCTCACAGCTGTACACGGCCAAGGCACCGTGAGTAGTTCGGCCTTCAGACAAAATAACTGATCCGTGTTCCAATGATGGCAATGCTCCACAGTTGACATCTGGAATGTTTTTTTCGTTTTTGTTAGGAAAAAATAATTTACTTTAAACCCCTCATATATAAAAAAATTAAGTACTTGCTAATATGACATTAAAAAAATACTAGTAGAAAGCTTTTGTTAATAACTGCTGTAAAAGTATTCCTAATATAATACAATAAAAATGGTTTTAGTAAATTATGATGTTTTTTTTTTGTACACTGAGAATGTTTGGGAATGGAATGGAAAGGGATAATTTGGGATAATCATTTAATTCAATGTATTGCAAAAATTGTGTTCTTCGTTAGAAATATGGATTATTAGTATATATTTGAAAACATTCTCAACTTTTTCATAAAAATAAATTCCGAACCTCTGTAATAATTTTCATACAAACGACTCACATTTACAAGATGGTGCCCTACCACTCCAGAAGGCATCAGTTTTGCAAGTTCTCGTTTTGTCTCCGATGAGCATGTGACCCAAAGGGCAAGAATAGGTGATCTGTGCTCCCACAGAATGATTCTTGCCTTCGAGAGTCGTGTTCAGCTGTTTATCGGGACTCCCACAACTTGCAGGAGCTGAAACATCAAAGTAATTATGCCGTCACCTAGATACACACACGCGTATATATTCATATACCAAAATAACAAACGCCATATATTAAAATTATAACTATTCATAAGTTAATCGCGCATGACAATTAATGCTTCTTCATCATCTAAACCAGTTCAAGAATTCGCTCAGCAATAAAATCTACATAGTGGAAGACATTTGATACGTAAATTTGGTTAGTGTAATATTCTGTTCCGTGTTTTCGCATTAAACGATTTCCACCATATATTTCATATAAAATGTATTTCATAATGATTAGGTATAATATATACATATATAACTAGCAAAATGTTTATACGCATACACAGGCACATTTTATTAATGTTTACACGTTCTACTTCAAATTCAAGTTGATTAATTGACTTAATACAATGAATTTTCTTTTCTTTCACTCTTTCGAGTAATTTGATTAACGCAGTTTGTAAAAGTACAAATGTAAACAATATAGTTCCGCTTAGCAAAAAATGATCAAATACATATTACAAATGACTGTCATCCAATGGACTCACAATATTGGCATATCCAGTGCAGGTAGTCTAAGTTGCAACCAACGTCATTCCAGTCCCACGATCTGCCCCCATCTAAAACAGCGCAGTTCTGTTCACCATTGTAGTTATTAGGCTGGTCTTTACCCCATTGTGGTTTCTTCACTACTTCGCCTAAAATGAAATAATTTTACTTTATTCAACATTTAAAAACATCGTAAATTAATATACACTAAAATATATGCTATCACACTCCTAGGATAACACCGCCACAGTCCTTTTGGATTGTGGTGATCTTGTTTGGGGTGCGATATACTACGATTGTTCTGCCGTTAGAATAAAAAATACTTAGTCAATATTTTTGTTGGATATTTGAAAATTAAAAGAAAGGGTTTTTGTAGGTTGATGTGTATTTATTTAATTAGTATATTGCTTTTAATTTAAAAGGTTAAAAGAAAATCTAATAGAAGGAAATGTGTTTAAATTATTCATCAAAAAATTAAACAATTATTAATTTCACAACGGTCGCACACTATATCAATATTACACATTACAGATTCTGAAAGAGAGCTTTAAGAATCGACTAGCATGAATGAGAAAAGACAAATGTTTTGTCAGCACAAAAGCCTATTCCTGGTGAGAACCAACATGGCAGTCATAGGATCTTACCATTAACCCACTTCCAGGTTCTAGATGTAAGGCCGGGTTCTTTTTGCGCCCCTACCCACACTAGCTGAGTCTTCAATGTAGATTTTCTTCTTTCTAGCTCTTGCAGTAAGAAACTTGAAGTGGCACCCTGTCATAAAAAAAATTGAATCAAACATTTTTTAAAATATTGCTATTTAAAATAGCTATCGCATATTTAATATAGATGTATAGTTTACGTAAAAACACGTAATTATATATTTCATTTACACTGCATTTTTTCTATAGATTTTTTTATTTTTATTTTTATATTTATACATTAGAAGTACCTATAATACATAATTGAAATAATTATTAATGAATAAGTATTCCAGGCATTTAAATCAAATATTTTGACAATTCAAAGATTAAAATCAATTTGAATATTCAAAGAAAGTTTTTGGTTCACCATAGGGACTGTGGAGCAGAGAAAGGAGTAGTAAAATGTATCTAATTTAGAAAGTTAGGTAGACATTGCAAGTTCAGATAAGAATATGTTTTCATAAATTTATCAAAAAATCTTTAATATATTATGGGGGTATGGGGGTTTACCTATATTTTTACAGCATTTTACATGGGTAAAACTGCTCGTAGTGTTAAAATTCGTGTTAAGGAACATCTTAAATGTTTAAACTATAATGGCTTCTCTGAATTTTCTGACAATCTTATTGAAAAAAGTAACCCATAAAAACCAAGTTTTTATTATACTCCCTTTCATTGTAAAATATAACAACAATTACAACATATAACATAACACTAAACTTACAGTAATTTAATATATTTCTAAAATGTCAGATGTTTTGAGCTTTTGATAAGACACTTGAAGATTGAATTCTAAAAACATTTGTCAGTCAATTTAGATTTTCAACATTCGTAATGAAGTACCTATTATGTATATCGACGGAGTAATTCAAATTTAGAAAATATTCCGCGACGTTATCGGGCTGCCGTTGCTAGTAAGCAAACTTTTCTAATGATTCCAATTTGAAAAAACCAATAAAATTTCTAAAAATCCGAAATTATACTATAATTATTAATTTTTTTAAACGAAATTTGATAAATCTTCTTGATCTTCGCCACGAGTCTACTTGCCAAGTTTCAACTCGATTGGATCACGGGAAAAGGGTTAAAAATCGATCCAAAGTTTTTTCACTCGGCAAGCCGGCAAGCAAGCAAGCAAGCAGACGCCACAAGTTAATATAAAGGGAGTAAAAAGAACATTAATTTAATAATAATAGTAAGTAAATATTCTCCACAAAAATGGGTTTGGACATTGGTTAGACAATTTAGAGGCCTTTGAGACAAAATAAAACAGTGAATAGTGGTAGTGACCTACTTACTTAATAATCAAGTTAATTTATTCATTAGCCCTGTACTAGGTGTTCTTTTTTTTTTTATATATTCATCAACATTATAATTCCCCTTTACCTTCCTCGGCGTTTTGTCTTTGTCTTCTTTATGTATATACAAGTGCAATCCAATTATATTTACTGTTAGTTTCAATACACACTGACCCTGGAGCAAATCGCAACCAGTTGATATTAAGTACAAAGTGATTTTGTTTTATTTATTTTAAAAATAAAATTTAAAAGGGATAATGCTGTTGATGCCTTAAGAACATCATTTTGTTTAATACTGATTCTCTAGGAGTAACAAGAATATACCTGGAATCCGTGAGCTAAGTCACCACCTTGCTTGATGCAGTACTTCCTGGCTTCTTCGAAAGAACCGCCCTTGTTGACGCCAAATTCATAACAACTTTTGTCATAGGCTGCCAGCTGTATGTCATCTGAGGCACTAGGCGGAGCGCACCGGTCATTGGAGAATTCTTGAAGCAGAGGGAGAAAAAAATAATTGATAGAAAATTATTGCTAGCATCAATCAGAGAATGAAAAGAACAGGAAAAAAGGATTACCCAGCCTTTTTAGAAAACTGGTTTGATTTAGGAACAGTACATACCTTCTGTAGTGAAGACTTCAACTTCGCACAAGGACAGTGATCCCTCGACTCCAACCAGCTGAAGAAAAACATGTTGACCTACCAAAGGCCTGGCGCAGGTAAAGGTTTTCGTCACTCCCTCATCTGAAAGCATTATCAATGGGATTAAGAAAGGTTTGCTATGATGGAAAGAGATATAACGGAGGTGTAGGAAAACAACAAGAAAAGGGGACACCCGCTAAGGAAGGCCAGACACAATCCAGTAAATCAGATAATGGAAGCGGCCCTGTTAGAAACATTAATTAATGAGCACGGATGCTAGGAAAGAAAAGTCTGATGTTTTATCCTTTAGTCTCATCTATAATACCAAAATGGTGCAAGAAGGAGAAATCAAAGGAACATCTTTATGATAAAACAGCTCTAGCAATTTTAAAAATCTATTTACGATTGGTATATGGTCTCATAGTTACAATTAACATTGCATGTGCGTGTGGGTAATGTATACGTTTCACAGGGAAGTCAAGAAGTAAACAAATTTTATTATATTTATTTTTAACATTTTCAAATATCATTTGGGAGAAAACTGTTGCTTGGCATTGTACTATGTATGTGTAATATCTAGGGTCTAGGTGTAAAAATGTACCTACTCTTATTTGAATGAAAATTTTAAGGTAGGTTATAGGGGCTCA
This sequence comes from Agrypnia vestita, assembly GCA_016648135.1. NCBI lineage: Eukaryota > Metazoa > Arthropoda > Insecta > Trichoptera > Phryganeidae > Agrypnia > Agrypnia vestita. The sequence continues at coordinate 25,719 of JADDOH010016883.1, read as the reverse complement.
ATCCACAAATACAATTATTAATAAACCTGTAGTTTAAATATGAATTAAGTCAACAAAATATGTACGGAAATAATTAAAAACCACCTTCTGTAAAATGAGATTTATATGCTTATAATCTTTTGGCTCGATATTTTAATTTTAGGAAATGTTATTATGTAATTTTAAAAAATTAAAATGAAAGTGCGACGTTTATGAGTACCTACTGAATAAAATACATAGTCAGCATGCGGGAACTCGGACCAAAATGTTTACACATAAAATATAATTTGTAATCATTCAAATCCCTCACCACAACAAAAGAATTATAATTCTTATTGGATGATGTATATACACACAAAAAAAATATTGATTTTTTAAACATTTTCTACATATGATTGTTTAAAAAATATTATATATAAATATTATTAATTAAATAAAAATAAAAAATTAAAAAAAAAAGTCAATGTGTGTGATATGTGTAGGTATATCATTCAATGGTGCCATGCACAGTATGTGCACACAAATTTCTGACAGATATACATTAACTCACAAATTGATTGAGAAAGTAGAGAAGATAGAATTCTGTCCTGGCGCACTATTTTGCCTCGTCCACTGTCACATCGTCTGCTTGCTCTTTCATTGAGCTTTTGACAGGGCTACCCTCCAATAGTTGGTTTAACTGATCAAGCCAGGTATTTCGTGAAAATTCCTTTATTACAGGCTTCTTTTGTTGTCTTTGTTGCCTTTAGAACCCTCATCATATAATTTCTTTATTATCCTCGCTTATACATTCCACATGACCATCTTGAGAGTTCACTCACTTAGCTGGATGATACAAAATATTTCATTGACTAAAATAATGATGTGTAAGAATTCCTATTTTCACTTTTCGTATCACGTTAGGCATACTTCATGTTGTTGAATTTAAAGATTTGCCTGCAGAAGAGAAAGTTCTCCATAAACACAAACAACGGCCACCGCTGTGTGTGCCGAGTATGAGTGGTGTGTTCAGTTTTCAAATGACGGAAAACGAAATCGACGCTTAATAATACGAGCATTTAAGGAATCAAATAGAAAAGGTTTTTGAAGGCTAATTGCTTACCAATAGTGCCCGGGAACCACGCACATAGGGGGTTCCTTTGCAAGTCTGAACTGCTGTTTCCCACCCTTATTTCCAAGTCCTGAAGAGGCTGGTGACCTGATAAACAAAATCAAGATTGTATACTTATTTTTAGTATTAGTGTCATTGGCGTAGATGCTATTGCTATACAAGACCGGTATCCAAGGGGCGCAGCTAAAACAAATCAACAAATTCAAATAACTAGGAGTGGAAGATGAAATGAACAGAAGAATCGGAGCTACTAGTTGTGTTCTGTGTTTCCTTTATACTAGTCTTGACATGTTGAATGTTTGAGTAAAAACCATGCAAAAAATATATTTTTCAGATTTTTGCAAGGTTTTAATAATTTTATTCAACTTGTATTGAAGGAAATGAATTTTTAATATTCAATATATGCTTGAATATTAAAAAATTAATGATACTCCAATATTTAGCAGAAGTAAGTTAGAAATATTTAAAAAATGCAAACTTTGAAGTCGCTTATCTCCATCACTCGATTAATTAGACCTTGCAGATCCATAACTTCATTCCAAAGATCTCATTTCAAAATGCAAAAGTCATAAATATAAATTAATTAAGTAATTACGAACATAAATAAATATGTCCCATCTACTTTTGTGTGTCGAGTTAACAATCCCCATTTAACAATCATTCTATTTTAAGAATAAGGCGGGATGTAACATATATTTTGGCAAACTTAACGCATGCTGCGAATTGACAGTTAATTGAAATAGACAGACATGCTAATTCTACTCGGATTGAGAAAGACGATAGAGCTGTATTTCCTACGGCTTCTTCCTTCTTTTGTTTGGTGGCCAAGAGAAGAATATAAATAATACATTTATTCATGTTGTTGAAGTCATTATTAAAATAAATATAAGAAAGGAAGTGGCAACTTCCGTTACCATACAGAAGTGCTTTCATAATATTATGTTCAAATTTTTTTCGAGAACACAATTACTGGATTTTTGTTCCCATAATCAACAATCAACTGTCAACCATCATGTTTCACAGGAATGACAAATTTACACCAAGGATGGCGATAACGTAGTTTGCATCAAATAAAGGAAAGCGAGATATATAAATACCATATATACAACATTCCAAAATTGATGATGATATGATGGTCGACCATGGGTGGAATCGGAGAACATTACATTGTGTAGAGTGAATGAGTTAGGACCATTACCGTGATTGTGACTGCCGGCAGTGGTTCTCTGGACTGGCGAGTCCTTTAATGTTTGTGCTCGTTATTTTATTTTAATTTTTCCCTCTAGGGAGTGAATTACTCTAATAACTGTCTCTATGGTGCAATTCTGTTTTCATCTTAATTAATCTGGTTCCTAAGTTGTATGTCTACATATTGTGTTGTTATTTTTATGCTTATTCTTTTTTTATCTTAATTGTTATATATGTTTTCCTATGTACGTGTCTCATGTATCGGGTATCGCGTTGTCATACTTTTTTTCTGGTTTTATATCTCTTTTGAACACTTTTGTCGGTCGCTCTATGGATTTTGTGCATAAATATTTTTAACTATTCTGTTTTATAACAACGTAATTTATTGGCACATTTCATACTTTGGAATTTTTATTTTTAAATAATAATTAAGGTGTTTTTAATAAAAAACTAACTTTTAATTAGTGAGTAAAGCCCCAAAATATGGGAAGAAATAGAAAATATACTTAAAATCATCACTTTATACGAATGAAAAGCGTTTTAAAATCAACAAAAAATTATTTAAGTACAAATTCAAGATAACGAAGTGAACTTTATGCTTTCATGTAAATATTCATTAAAAATTTGTCTTGCCTAGGACATTAAATACGATATTTTGACTGCTGCCTGTCGATTAATGCTTATGTTTTCTTAATTATTGTAAAAAATGTTCAGTTTATTATTTTATATAAGAACAAAGGTTCCATATAAGTTATTGCCTTAAAAAATTACGGACTATCATATACATATATATATTCTGATATAAATGAATAATAAAAATCAACATTTTCGTAAAAAAAATGCCGAAATATGCACTTGCAGTGAATGTGCCGCCTTAAGCCAGCCAATGGCGGGCCGTAAGGCCTGTAAAGGCTCATACCTACTTTCGTAGTGCGCTCTATTTCGAGACTAGGCGCTGTTTGTGGTACTCACCGCAGCAGCCTCGCGTGGTGATCCTCACTACCCGGACGGGGTAGTGGCGGAGCAGGTTGACCTGCCACCAGGGGGACGCCTCCCGCTGCGTCTCCGTGCAGCGCGGCGCGTCCTCGCCGGCGGCGTCCGTGGCGCGGGCGCCGTCGTTCCCGTTCCCGGCACCGCCGCCGCGCACCGTCGTCGACTGGTTCGCCGGCTTCCTGTACGCCACGTTCGTTCCTGCGAACGCAACATCACAAATCATCATCACAAACATATATATTATATATATATATATTATATTATATAATATATATATATATATAATAATAATCCGTGTTTCCCTACCCGCCAAGTTTTCTCCACAACCAGCCACAACCACCCACCGGTAGTTATGGTGGTGGATGTCTGGTGGTGGTGTACTTGGTGTCACATCGAAAATATGCGAGTTTTGTGGGGATGGCTGTGCGTAGGTGGGAGTGGGTGACGAAAATGTGCTTTCTAGAACATTGTTTTGTTATGAGAAGACCGCAAATGCTTCAGATTGTTTCAAAATAGGCGCGCCGACTGTGTCTGTGAGTCTAGAAGGTTCCGGAAAAACCTGCTCTAGAAAGTTCTGGAAGGAGAAGGTTCTAGAAAATTCCCGAAAGTTCTATAATGTTCTAAGCTGACGAAATGTGTCGGTGTAATGTTCTAAGCTGAGTGGCGGAATGTGTCGGTGCGTGTAGAAGGTTCCTGTACATTCGATAAATTTCTTGAAAGTTCTGGAAGGAGAATGTTCTAGAAGGTTCGCGAAAATTCTGTGACGATCCAAACAGTGTACTAAAAATCTACGCGTGCGAAGCCGCGTGGGCACAGCTAGTATAACCTAAGATTTGGAAAAAATAACTTCGCCCATTAAAACGTAATATATAGGGTGTTCTTCTTTAGAGATACAGAACTATAAAATGAAGTAAAACACATAAAATCGTGATAATGGCCATGGTATTGAAAATATAATTTTCCAATAAATCAATTTTTTTTTCTTTATTATCTTGCTTGCTATACGGTGCTTTTACCAAAAAGTAAAGTAACGCGTGTCAAGCACAATATACAATTAATAGGAAAAATACGTGGAATAATGACGTGTTGAAAATCAGTATTTTGTATTGAAATAAGTATCAAATGTAGACTAAATGATTGAACACTTAAAACATTTTTTTTAGACATTTTTACATAGTGAATGCCCAAGAAATATGAACAAAAAAATATAAAGTAGAAAGCAAATACATAGCAACGGCGATTAATCAAAAATGTTATGATGTCGTGAATGTTAAACGTATTCATATTGCGTATAAAATGTTCAAAAATTTACATTTGACGAACTTTCTTTACAATTTGCCATAAACTAATTCACATACAGGTGTCTTATAGCTAGTAGCAAAAACATTACGGGTAGATTTCTGCTTTGATAACGGGTCGAAAATGTTCAAGCAACCATAATCTGACATCAATAGTTATTTTTGGATTTTTAAAAATATTTCTGTAAACGAAATTTGCATTTTTTGTTTCAATATTTCTGACTTATTTTTTGTAAAAAAGTTGAACTATCATTGCAGTAACTTATATCGATTATGAAAAATTCATCCGCTTTAATACAAGTCCAATAAAATGATAAAAACCTAGAAAAAATTTAAATACATTTTTTTCGACTTGTATTAAAGTGAATGAATTTTTCATAATTGATATACGTTTTAATAACTAGGTAACGATAATCCAAATTTTTGAAAAAAACAGTTAGAAGGCAGGATCTTTGATATTGCGTATAACTATTAGGTCATGGTTGCTTGAATATTTTTGACTCAATACAAATCCACTTGTAAAATTTTTGCTATTACTTATGATACTGTATATATTTCGGCCGTCAGTTAAAGCTATGAGAACAGCGCTATCTACAGTAGTGTAGTGTCTTGTTAACATTAGTGATGGACAGTATTATATAGAGAATTATGCATTTTGCTTATTTTTTTGGGTAATTTTCTTTTTTCTTATTTTATTATACCTCATTATTATTTCAGCCATCTCGTAGCATTAGTGACGTACACTATTACATAGAGAATTATATATTTTGATTAATGATTAATACCAATGAAATATTATGCGATACAGTATTGCACGCATCTATTAGTTTCAGGTCAATGTTTTTATTTAATTTAATAACAATTTTGAAATAATACTACTTTAGAAAACGGAATGAGATCAGCTATTGAATAAGAAGTTACGGGCGGACATTCAAAATTATTATTATTGGGGATTGTATTATATAATAACATTGTTAGGGAAATTTTGTATCTTTGTAGACACCGACCAGAACGAGGTAAAAACATATATAGTATGTAACGTGATTTTTGAAGTTAAACTTTATTTTTGATTTTTGAAGATTGAACCTAATCTCGCTTTGAGCACATGAGGTTAAGTTCAAACTCCACAATTACACGGATTGGCGTTCCATTTTTTTTGGACATTTTAAAACAAATATTTTAAATTTTATAGTGATATGTATAGAATTTTATATTGATCATTAAATTAGGTGAAAAACATAAAATCTGTTACCTCTACGCGAGTTTACTTATATTTTTATATTTTACTACTTAAGTTTCGAGTAATAATAATCAATACAATGTTAAAGCGAAATCCATAAATAATAACATGTTACGTTTAGGTTTAGTAGACCACACTAACTACATGTTATGGTCAATGTAAATGCTGGGGTATCTGTGACTTTTTCTCACACATTTCAAAACAAATATTTATATTTTACAATGATTTTTGATCTAAATGTTACGGTTCCATTTAAAGTTGTGCATGTTACGTTTAATTGTTGTGGTCAAAATAAGTGCTGGGGTATCTATGATTTCTTCTCACGCAATATATTAGGTCCTTACATATGAAATTGACGTTTAGTATGGGAGGAACATAAAGCCGATTTTTTTTTATTATAATATATTTATTTAATCAAAGTATGTACCATTGCTATCTATGCACTTTTGCCATCTCATAGGTATTGCATCGATCCCTTTACTAAAAAAACCATTCGGACGGGAATCAATAAAATCTTTGAAGGCGGTTTGGACTGCCCCATCGGAGTTGAATTTTTTCCTTTGCAAGAAGTTATCCAAATTTCGAAAAAAATGGTAATCTGTTGGGGCAAGGTCCGGAGAGTACGGTGGATGTCTTAGACATTCCAATTGAAGCTCCTCTAATTTGGTAGCCGTCTGTTGTGCAGTGTGTGGTCTAGCGTTATCATGAAGCAGCAGTGGCCTAGAGCGATTAACCAGCCTCGGTTGTTTAGCAGCTAGCTTTTCCATCATGGTTTGCAGTTGCTGACAATAGACATCTGCCGTAATCGTCTGGCCAGATTTAAGAAAGCTGTAGTGAACGACACCAGCACTAGTCCACCAAACGCTCACAAGTAACTTTTTTGGAGTCAATTTTCGCTTGGGGCATGGTTTGGCTGGTTCGGCAGGGTTCAGCCATTGCGATGAGCGCTTCCGATTATCGTACAGGATCCACTTTTCATCACAGGTAATGATTCGATTTAAAATCCCTTCATTATTGTGCCGGTTGAGTAATGCAACGCAGCAGTCAACGCGCGTTTGTTGATTTGCTTCACTCAATTCGTGAGGTACCCACCTTTCAAGCTTTTTCACCTTACCAATTTGCTTCAAGTGGATTAAAACAGTTTTATCACTAACACCGCAGCCTGCAGCTAACTCGGATGTGGTTTGCGATGGATCCGCTTCCACAATAGCCTTCAATTCTTCATTATCAACTTTGGTCTCCGGCCGTCCACGGGGCTTGTTCTGCAGGTCGAAATTTCCAGAACGAAAACGTTGGAACCAAAAACGCACTGTGTTTTCTTTTGCGGCACCGTCGCCATACACATCATTAATCCTTCGAGCCGTTTCTGCAGCACTGGTGCCACGGTGGAACTCGTACTCGTAAATAACGCGATATTTCAAGTTTTTCATTTTGTAAACTGAGTGACGCAAAGAAAAAAACAATTGAGGAAAAAACAAATGAATTATAATTTTCAAAACACAAATACATGAGTAAATAGCTGTATAAATTTGGATTTGGAATTCCTAGCCAAAGAGAAGATATTTGAGATTAAATTTGCCAGTACGGCAAAACCTCAATTTCATATGTAAGGACCTAATATTAAATTGCAGTTATTTCATTCCGATATTGAAATGGAATTAAAATGTTTCACTTTTGAACGTAGCCACGCTCGGTGTGTAGGTTCACCGGTTGGCATTATTAGATCCGATCGAGCGAATCAGGTTTGTCTGGTTACTTTTTCTACATCCCTCAGTTTACCCATAATAGATGTTGAATAAGCAAACAATTACAATGCACGGCAAAAAACGAAGCGAAAGTGAAATTATAAATGATTACTGTTAAAGATACTAATAGTTCTAAAATAAAATAACAGATTTTTTTATGTGAAATTTAATTTGGAAAACTTTTACTTAAGTACACTTGTAGGTAATAAGATGTATAGTTTTGTTCTAAATTGATGACTGACGCACACCGATTCAACGTGGGGTGGATTGTCGAAAATTTTGAGACATGGACCGGAACACAACCATATTTTTAAAATAAGTGATTTCGAGTAATATATTTTATTAGTTTTTCTAACCAAATTCTAGTTTATTGTCCGGGCCTACACAGTCATTTTTCTATGCTTTACAATAGAAAAAGAAAAATAATTTGTATATTACTAAGTAACTAACTACTAACAAATTTACCATTAAGCCGTTTTTTTTGCCTCTTCCACATTCATGCACCTTCGCATGCAAGCTCGCCGATTGTTGAGGCTCCTAACAGGACCATCCTCCAGTATCTGGCTATCTCGGTCACTGGCCATGTCTTTCGTGGCCGCCCTCTCTTTTTGGCGCCGTCAACACTTACGACGTGTATTCTTCTTACCATTCTTTCCCCATTCGTTAGCTCAACATGCCCAACCACATAAGCGACCCTTCTTTAATAATATTCACTACGCTTAGATCAGATTTACCATCATCTACCAAGACTCTACAAGGTCCTTCCTTCCCCTGTCTTGCGCTGCTTCCGCATGAGTCAACCAGTCCATACCCATTCTGTTTTCATCCACATTTTTTTGTTTTGCTGGGAGAAACAACAGAAAATGTGCGTGAAAAAATGTGGATCAGACTTCATCATCATTGGCTCTACAGCCCACTGTAAGCCTTGGCCTCCTCCAGAATTTTTCGCCATTCCATCCGGTCTATCGCCCACCTTTTCCAGTTTTTTTTTTCCAGCTTCCGATTGCCCTTAGATCAGATTTCCATTCTTTCCAATTTGTTCATTCTTCACTACAAGATAAATGAATTTGCTACACATACGTGTAAGCGATCTCATTTCCACTACATTCTCATACTCTAGTTCCTCTTTTGCCAGCTCCAGGCTTCACTTCCAGACATCAGTGTTGGTAACTGAATTCCATCGTGTACTGCTAGTCTTGCCTCTGTTGACATTTCACTGCAGTCATCCTCCACTTGATATTTTTCTCAATCTTCCCTCTTCTATCGAACGTACTTCCCAAGTACACAAAATAAAAATAAAAGTTAGTACATACATATACGAAATTATTTTATATTTGTCGACTCGGTAAGGATAAATATTAATGTTGTAATTTGTTAAATTAAAGCGAAACAATATATTTCTCCCGATAAAATAAAATAATGCCTTTTTATCAAGTAGAATTAAAGTATTCAATGTGATCTGGAAATGTTGTTTCATCTGCGCACTGCACAATGGTGTCGAGAATTCAGTTGGAAGTCAAATTATTATGAGATCAAAATAAAAAATAAGAATTGACCGAAAACACAATATCTTCCTGTCCGAATCGCCTCCTCTTACCGAGTATTTGAAGTGTATTAAAAACAGTTTTAAAAAATAAATCTGATACGGTCAAAGATATTGCGTACAACAATGTGGTCCCAAGAAGGCGAGCCCAAATATTATGAAAACGGAAACATCATTCCATTGTAATATACAATTTATTGAATAATAAGCGCAATTATATTTATATTATTCATGGATCGTTTTACGGATAAACACTAGGATTTAAGTCACTGCCTTGAAAATTTTATTATAGCTTCAGTTAAAATCCCGACACATCTTGAATTATATGAATAGGTGGATTCTACGAAAAATCTCTTTCATCGTAGATAAAGGAGTATATACCAGTGGCGTGCAGTAGATATAAACTTAGGTTATGCTGTTATCGACAATACCGACTATATATATTATATTTAAAAAAAAGTATACATATAAATATTTTATATTTTTTTAACTGAATAAAAAAGTTTTTTTTACGTAAATTGATATTTTAATAGGTAATACGGCAAAAATGTTCAATATATTTATATACCTATAATTAAATCGCAAATAAGACTCATTTCAAATCTATATTTCGTTTCACAAAAATAAATCAAACATTTTATATCATCTATGACAATGTCGTGACGATGACAATAAATAAACATAAAATCAAATTAATTAATCGATTAGAAAGACATACAGAAAAATCAAATCTATGAAAAAATATTTGGCTGCTACCGGGAATCGAACCACGGATCTCCTACTATCCGGGGCAGGCGCGTTATCCAATTACGCTACAGCGGTCTTGCATATTTCCGAGAATATATCGACCTTATCTGTAAGTTTCATTTATTTTTTGTTTGTCTCTATCACTCATTTATTATCCATTTTTGACAAGATTAATTTTATCCCGGAGTACATAAAAAATAAATAATATAAACCTCAAATGTATATCAAGTCGACATAAATGTATGGCCATCAACTTTTGATATTGACGGAGGGACGGTAGAGAATACAGTTGCAGAGATGTGCGTGGGACAGAGAGAGCTGGAATAGTGCTATCCAAGCGATAGGCCTTTGACCCGATCAGGATAAAGGGATGAAGAAGAAAATGTGATAAATTTAAAAATATTATATTTAAAATAGCATTTAATGGAATTTCAGAAAATTAGAGATTTTTCTGAACTGACAAAATGAGGTTCTTCTCAATAAAACTCGTTCTTGTTGTTCGAGTTAAAATAATCTGCATAATCACATGCGTGAGCACAATGCACATCTACATAATCAAAGAGGTTATAATTTAGTTGTAGATTTTTAGTTATGCAAGAAGTAAACTGTCACCTATGACATCTATTCGTCTACTATGAAAAATTTTGAACTTTAGCATTTCATGCATAAGTATAAACTGAGAATAATAATAATTGTTTTGTGTAGGCTTTAAGCGAAGTTTCTGATTTAAAGAAAGTTTGTGATCTACTGGCGAGACGAGAAAAAATTAACATTAAAAGTTGTTTTGCATTGAGCGTCTTTATATTAACTGCAATGTACGCCATTGTATTATGCCAAATAACATTTGTTTAAAATAATGAGCAAAATTCTATATCAGCATTATTTTGGTATTAGTAAAAAAATACCCGATATAAAATTATTCTTTGCCTTCATTGAAAACTATCTTATTTTGCGTCTATTTTATGTACTGCAAAGTGTACGGAAAGATTAAACGAAAAATATTATTTCACTGCTATTATGAGTAAAATCTAAATTCTTGTTAAATTTATAGATATATTAAACAATACCGTCGATTTGATTTCAAAACATTGCATTGCATATATTTATCAAAAATATGTGTAATACAAAAAAGAATAAATGACAATGCAAATGGGTTTACCTAAATACACATTTATTAAAATTTTCGCAATTATGTAAAATAAACATGTGGGTTAATGTGTATTTAATTATTTTCGGTCGGTGTCTTCCTTTGGACTTTTGTGAATAGGTGTATTACATGATTTCCATAACATGCTGCCTGTCTCAACAAAAAATGTTTCTAGCGAGCCAGACCGAGATATTATAGGCGTGGTATGATAATTCTCGCATGTACTGTGTATACATTAAATAAATAAACAAATACTACTTTTCAATTCATTTCATTTGAATGCTGGAAAATGTCGCGAAGAAATATTTATCATGCTTAGTGACGGTTAAACCGTTATTTTAACCGGTTACACACGATACGGTTATTTGTGATTTGTATGTGTTTGGATTGGTGATTGGTAACTGAGATATCACTGTTGTCTAGCACCGTTGGTTGTTCGTCGAATTGCGAAAAATCAGTTACCAATCATCAACATATTCAGATAAAAAATTCAGTCACCGATTAAAATAATCGCAATCATACTGCATTTCATAGTTTCCCTAAGCTTCGGAAATGAATAATGTATACAGTGAAAAAAATCGCCAATGCAATTAATTAGATTAATATATCGACGGTCCCAACGAATACTGTCAAATCTGCAAAAAATATTTTTCCGTTTAACTCTCTTCATTAAATTTACGCTATATTTTGGGACGAATAAAAAAAAGAAATTAAGTGTCAAACAAAGCTTGTATTAAGGGCAAAGTTTTTTTTTTTAAATTATCCGATAATATTGAGTAAATCGGATGGTTAAAAATAGTAAAACGGAAATCGTTTTTTACAGATTTGACAGTATACTTTGGGAATCTCTGACATACAGATTTGACAGTATATGTTGCGAATCTCTGACGTAAAACCTGGAGTATATTGGCAGGACTGGTTAGGAAAAAATATAAAAAATTTCAAATAGATTTGTTCGGACCTGGCATTCTATGTATTGGATCGAGTCGTAAATAATTTCCATTACTGCAAACAAATTGTAATAACTTATAAGCAATATTAATAACTCATTATGCTTGTATACTCAATACTATTCGCCGCAATACAACATTTAAAAAAAATCAGAGAACAAACTCACGTAAAAGCGGACAAATCCGCTCATTTTGTATGTAAAGCTAAACTTCAAACAGTTCTCTATAAACGTAACACTATAACTTGGCGTGCGAGGGAGGGCGTCGCTGTCGCGTAACAGAAGTTGTCAGGGTGTAAATTTATTACACAATACATAATGTACAGAATGTCCGGTGACCGGTGTCGTATTAAATACAGAAATTTGGTCAGGCAGCACTAAAGAAACCATGCAGTAATGGCGGCCGTTCTATCTGTCAAACTGTTAGACGGTAATATCGGTCCATTATTCGCTTTTTCAGCTTCGCAAAACTTTAATACTTCATTGGCAATTGTTCTTGCACCATCCCGGACTGTTTACTATGTTTTGGACATAATAATTCAGTGTGTATTGGTAATTAAGATGACACAGCTCGCGCTCAAAGACGAGAATGAACTGAATGACAGGGCGAGGGGTTACTGCCGGATGCGGGCGGGGCGGGTTATAGTTCAAAATTCGCCGCACGCCAAGTTACGTTGGGCAAGCAATAAAATTGTTTTTTTGCAGATGTCTTCGTTTACGTAGGGAGGGCCGATTTGTCCACCGATAATAAAACGCTGGTCCCTACCGCAAAACGGGGGCTCCCCGCTCCACATGCCGCTGGGGGTGCAGGTGAGGGTGGCGGCGCCGAACAGCTCGTACCCCTCGTCGCAGGAGTACGTCACCGAGCTGCCGGGCCGGGGGGGCTCCGCCGAGAGCCGCGCCACGCAGTTGGGGGCCACCGCCGGCCAGCCGCACTGCGACTCCGGAACTGGAAAACGAAAAGGTTGTTAATGTATTGTGTTATATTCAATGTACAAAAGTTAACGAAGATTCTTAGCGTGGCTTAACGACTTTGTAACAAAGATAAAAATTACCACAGACCAACAAGAAGAACACATTAATTGATGTGGAGTAAATGTACATTATCAAATCATTCCTCGTATTCTCTAGTATATTTTAACATTCACAGATTCATAGAAGTGGACGTGTCCAAAGAGAGAGAGAGAGGGGAAAAATATACGAACATTTTTCTATGTATAATTTTCTGGAATATGATGGATCCGAAACATCAGACAGAGAGATTACACATACGCGGCAGAATATCCCAGAAAACTATAGACAGAAGATAAGTACGAGTAGTTCGAGATATCTAAATATTTTTTTACCAATTAAATTTATGTATTTTATTTCATTTAGCCCGAATGAACTACAAGTCTAGAAGAAACACACGAAACTGCACGGTATAATGTAAATTTTAACATGTTTCGGTTTCGGTTTCGGCCGAAACAGAAACATATTTAACGACGAAACATATTTAAAACACAAGCCGAAATTCAGTTTCGGTTTCGGTTTCGGCTAACATGCGTATCATGACAATTGAAGTCTCCAAATCAAGTATACTCACTAATACTGCCAAACTTCCGTGTGGCATATTTGAGAAAGAAGAATTAAAACCACATTTAAATAAAATATTGATTGAAGGTGTCCTTATTATATAACATAATATATTTCCTATCAAAAAACAGGTGTACGTTTAAGGTATGCAGGTACATATATGAACATGTGGGGGTCTGCCATTATCGATTTCAGCGGCCGAGTATGCATCTCGCCTACATTTACATGCACCATGCACACTCAGTCTGCATTTGCCCAACTGACCGTGCCCGTCTACGGCTGGCCGGTCCTTGTAGGTGTAACACACACAAACGCAAACGAGATTCATTTTTCATATCATCACACCAAAAAACCGAATCGGTAGACAATGATGACAAATCCATAATCCCATCATTATTTAATTAATCGGTGATGTTATGGAAATGCAAGAAGACACCATTGACAACTATGTAGATTTAGCGACTGAATCATCTTGTCCTTTGAAACTGTATTGCTTTATGTCGTGGTCCATTTTAATACAATGCTGCCAAACTCTGCCGAATTTTTACAGATTTTTTTTACAGGCTAGGCCCATTAATATTTTACAATATATTTTTTTCGGATTGTTTTCGGTTTCGGAATAATTTGTCGGGTTGTTTTGGCACAAATTTAGAATATTCTATTGAATTAATCATTTTCTACAGAATTTGTGGACATACGAGTATATTATATGTAGGTACAGGTAAAATATGTTATCATAGGAAATTTCCCTCAAATTAATTATAAAAAATACTTATTGCTTATGTTTGATGCACATCTAAGCAATGATTAGAAATGCAACATGCATGTATCATAAATCCAAAAAGTAACAAAGCGTTACAGATAATAAAAAAAGCATTATTCATATGATTAACCAGAAATATAGATAAAGAATAAAGTAAAAAAAGTGAAAAAAATATTTGTAGCGTGACTCAAATATACTTCTGTTGATTGTTATCTCTTTAATTTAAAGGGAGTTTGACACTTTTGAAACGCAGTTTTAAAAAGAAAATTATCATAAAATTTTTGGTACATTCTTCTGGCCAAAACCTTATTTTTCCAAAGCCATATTCAGTTATCTGTCTAGAGAACTAGGAGACAACCTATGCTTCAAAATATGATACAAACTCAGCATTGTGTATACTGTCCTTTACGCGAATTTCGAAACAACATTTCATTCGTGCACACACAAACGTCATCATTATCATTGGCCGTTTCTCGACTTCCTTCGCGACTCCTTATCATGAATTAGAGTATATTAATCCAACTGTTAATAAGTATTTCGCGGGGACTTGACAAAATCTATATAACATTATTTTTAAAATAGAATACGTAATTTCAGAGGTTCCCTCTAAAATTTGTTGGAAAACTGCATTAGACAAATTCGTAATTCCAACTTTCATCTTGTGTTTTATTTTCTTCTACACATAGCTAACTATGTCCCAATGGTTACCTTTCCACGCATACATGTTATCGTAAATCAAAGGGTTTTGAGTTAAAAATTAATTTATTTTTAAAATTAATTTTTGAAAAAATTAATTTTTGAAAAAAAAAAGACATACGTACGGTTTCTCAATTTGGTACGTACATGCCCCTTTTAATTCTTCTTGTCCTTGAAATGACGTTGGCTGTCATCGCCTTATTACTGTGGCCCAAAATATCTCTTGAGCAGTAGACTGGACAAACCACTCTCAGGTTTTTCAGACACGATATCTCCTTCTTTCAGAGCCTTGACTTCGGGCAATCTGTTTTGTGAGATCTCCCACTTTTCCGGATATTTTAGTAAATGTCTAAGATATTCAAGTTTTCGGATTTTCATTATTCTAATTACTTCTTTTTCTTTATTCATCCGAACCATTCATAACACTGTCTATCCAGCTTATTTGGAGTATTCTTTTGTAGATCCACATCTCGAATGCTTCTAGTAGCCTTATCAATTCTTTGGTAAGGGTTCGTGCTTGGTTGTACGTTGCATGCCCTGTAGATACCCAAAAAAGACTTCCATACATACTTTCGTGCATAACATCGCAAATATTCTGTGGGACATCTGTAATTTATCTTAATTAGGTACATTTTAGTAAAATAATTTAATTCCACGCACGTGTACACATACATACATAAATTCAATCTACATTTATTTAAATTATACGTTTTCATATCCCATATCCGTACTACTAGGTGAACACCTGTTTCAGGGCAGACTTTGCGTATATTTTATTGTACCTACCTAGGTCAGACCAATATTATTTTAATGATTTTTTAGTTATTTTAATTTAAAGTAAATTAAACTTTATACTACACACACGTTTAATTACGTTTAGTTTAAATTAAAATAATCATGTTGCACCACAAAGTAACTGCCGTATCAATTAATAATACTTTTATGGTTAATTAAATACTTTGTTCCAAGCAGTGAAGATAGATAAGAACTGCCAAATTAATTAGGACAAATTAATCCATTGGAAAGATATACAGAAAAACTATGTAGCTAAAAAATGTTTAGTTACCACCGGGATACGAGCCCGGAATTTCGAGACTTATATAATATTGTGTAAATAAAGTGGAGACATTGAGTTTTCACGTTCATTGTTGGTACTGCTTCGTTTTGCCTGTGTTTCCTGCAATTCAACCTGTCTTCTAGGTTCTGTCGAGGCTGTGTCGCCCACGCGCGCCCCCACGCGTCATGTGAGCAAAATTCAAAAACAATATAATATACCTACATATATAATTACAACCATTAATCATTACCAAGCAAATGCCGGGCATTCTTCGTTGTTATATAAGGCGCGACACACTCCATGTTCAATCAGTATAATGGCAACATAGTCCACGTGCATGTTTTTAAGATAGGTTCATTTGATTTAATTATGCTTTGGGTAATTGAAACGGACACGCAACTGACTAGATCTGTGTTAAACAGAATGATAATCTATACCTATAAAACTCAATATATCTGTCTGTCTGTTCTCTGCACAAATCTACACCGTTTGTCCCATTTGATTCAAATTTTGCATACTTATGCTTTAGTACCCGGCGGGTAACATAGGTGACATTTCCCCCTATTATTTTACCCCTTCCTCTTTCCCTGATATATTTTCGATGCAAATCTGTTCCGTTCGACCAATCGAACTCAAAATTTGGAAACTTATTCTTTAGGACTCGGCGGGTAACATAGGTGACATTTTCTCTCTTCCCATTTACCCTTTCCCCTCCTCCTGATATATTTTTGATTGATCTGTCCCAAATTTTGTATACTTATTCTTTAGGATCAGTCGGGTAATATAAGCGACATTTCCCCTTCCCCCTCTAACCCATCCCCCAGATATATTTTCTGTACAAATCTACACCGCTTGACCAATTGGACACAAATTTTGCATACTCCAAAAAATAGGCCACATTTCTTCCCTAGACATCCTATCTATCCCAGCCTTTATTAAATGGAAACGTTGTTTTAATTAGATGCTTAGTAAAGTAATGAAAGCTTTGTTTCCCTCCACAAATTTATTTCTGACTTAATCCTTAATCCGTGCAACGCCGGGTACGTACAGCTAGTTTTAAATAAAAATCGTGGAACACTTTCATTTTATATAAACGTTTTGATATAAGCTGTGCGGTTGCTTGTAAATATGTATTAATAATGTATCACGAATACTTACATAATTGTCTGAATGAAATATTGACTAACTCACTAACCATCACGTCGTTTTCCCGCAGGGGCAGGCAGAGGGGATTGATGTTATATTAAATATGTTAGTCAATATAAATATGCATGGGATATATTGAGTAACATATTTAATATAGTATAATACTTATTTATAACTAGCAGAGGCGTTGATAGGCCTGGTGGAACGCCAGAAAAAATCCGTTTGGGATTCGATTTTACTTATTATTTTTATAAAATTTAATAGTAAAATTCATTCTAAAAATTATCCGAATGAGTAACTACCAACTTTTATTGAATCATAGAATAGTTATATTTCTAAAATAGATAATAGTGAATGTAGGGACAGAAAAATAATTTGCGAAATAGCATTAGTGGTATGAGAAGCTTTAGAGTTTGTTTTCTGAAAAAAAAACATTTTACAACCTGAGAACAAATCAATTTGAATAAAGGAATACCGTTTTCTTTTCAGTGAACAAACTATAGAAGCTTTTATGCAGATGTATACAGAGAAAGTTGAATGAGATTGATAATTACGTGAATATCAACTAATTGCGAAACAAAATGCGATACGAAAGATAAAATTATATTTTTGAATCTGGTGAGTTTTAAACCGACGAATATCTTTATTAGTAAATAATAAATAAATCTACAATAACAGAGAAATGGCATCATTAAGAGAGGCGCTAATCCATCAAAAAATGGACAGGTTTTTCATCTTATTTGTGTAAATTTTGCATGTATGGAGGTTTATAAAAGACATGACAAATCGTATCTATGTATTATATATCTACTTTTATACTACAGTTTACTACAGTTAATCCTATTGAAATCTTCGATTTACTCGCATAAAAAAAGAAAATCTTTCAAACTAGATTATGCGAGGAGAATAAACAAAATACAACACAAATTCGATAACCTTTAAGATAAAATAATTTTACTTGAGGGAGATATTGATATCTTCACACGAATGATATTTCATGTCTCAGTCTTTAGGATCTACTCATACTGTGAGGGATATTTTAAAGGTATCTCCTGGAATCAGTTGTAGGGTAGAAGCATTTTAGCTCTTCTTTCGTTCTTTTTCGTACATATAAACATATGAACGTTTGTACTTCTCCTGTACATTAGTATTTCTCAAAGCATCTCGACAATAATTGCGAAGCTACGTCTTTTTGCCGTTTGTTTTTCCTTTATGTGGTGGGTTCGACCTTTATCAATAAATAACAGTAGATACATACATAATACAGTCATAAAATAGAAGAAACAGCGTATAACTACGATGCATACACTTATATATGGGTTAATGATGTAGAGCCACTTCGCAGGAAAATAGTTCGGCGGGCATTCCCTTAATGGGAAAGGACACAAACATGTCGCGTCAGCAAGATTAGGTCATGTGTTCTTAGTTGAGACAACTACTTGCAACACTTAGTTAAGTTAGGTTACTTCAATAATATTTGTGAAATAACTAAGTTTACTTACTTACTAATCGCGCAGTTTCTCCAGCTAGCGGAGAGGATAGAGTGCCGTACCCTTCTGTCTTACACTCACCTTATCCACATTATTATATTTTATGACGCATCAAGTTCCTAGTGTTATCCAGTATCTGATCGTGGCAGGTATACTTTTGGTGCCACATTCGCGTAAAACACCTCATGTTATTCATATAGACAAATTACATAAGAAATCATTAAATAATTAATAACCCATAATTTTACTATACTCTCTTTCTCATTTTCTAGTTGAAACAGGTTTCGCGCCTACCCCACGCGTTGGACTCGAGTCGGGCGACGCTACGAAAAGGAGTAATAAAAAACTTTGAAAAATCCAAAATTATACCATAATTATTAAAAAAATTTCTTCGAAAATTTGTTAGATCATTTTTATCGTCGCCACGAGTCTGCCTGCAAAGTTTCAGCTCGATTGGATCACGGGAAAAGGGTTAAAAATCGATCCAAAGTTTTTCGGCAGACAAGCAGACAAGCCGACAAGCAAAAGCTACGAGTTAAAAGGGAGTAAAAATAGAAATTCTTCTTCTTCTTCTTGTGCCCTATCCGTTCAACGGGCGTTGGCTGTGAGAACTTTATTTACTGCGGCCCGGAATAGCTCCACAGTAGACTGGTCAAACCACTGTTTCAGGTTTTTCAGCCATGATGTTCTCCTTGGTTTATTGCTTTTATTGATCCGAACCATAACACCTTCATTCTAACTCTGTCCATGTAGCTTATTTTGAGTATTATTCTGTTCTATTTCACAACTCGAATGCTCCAAGTCGCCTCATTAATTCTTCGGTAAACGGCAATGCGTGAACACATAGCATCTGACCATTCTCATTCGCCAAATAGAAATGAGTACGGAGTACTCTATTTTATTCCATAATATTTAAAACTAAGTTAACGTTTGAGCTAATAAAATTGGTGGTCCCACAAGTACATCATTATAAATCCATTAAATCTCTTTGCATGATAAAATTTATTCGATCATCTCATCGCGCATTACTTTGATGCCATGAAAAGGAAACAATGAATTATAGACGTTAATATACTTCAATGTCTATAGACATGATTAAATAATAATGAGAATAATATATGGGCCTCTACAATGATTGTTTTCTGTTTCTCTCAACAATCAAAGTGACGATCTCGGAAATGATTCACGACTCTTCAGTCGGTTCAGTTCTGTACATGGAGAGAGTCAGTGACCCATCGAACAACAAGTGGGAGCAGAATTTATTGTTTCTCAAAAGTTCAGACGACGGCTGCTCGTCGCGCGTGGCAGAGACGAAGCAAGGAAAATAGTAACACCAGTAATGATTATTATTAACTTTAGTTATACAGGGTGTAACAGAGCTAGTCCATAATACTTTACAGGTGGATTCCTGCCATGATCCTGCCATGTAAGTCGAAAATGTTCAAGCAACCATGACCTAATATCAATAGGTAAGGGGATACGCGACATCAAAGTTTGCTTTTTTTTAAAAATATTTCTGACTTATTTTTTGCAAAACGTTGGATTATCATTACAGAAAATTATATTTAATATGAAAAATCCATTCCCTTTAATACATGTCAAATAAAATTATAAAAACTTTCTAATTCTAATTGGATGACATTCCAATTGGAATTTTTTCAGAGTTTTTATTATTTTATTAAACTTTTATTGAAACAAATTAATTTTTCGTAATCGATATAAGTTACTGTAGTGATAATTCAACGTTTTGTAAAAACATAAGTCATGGTTGCTTAAACATTTTCGATTCATAATTAAGTATTGTGGACTAGCTCTGTTACACCCTGTATATCGTTGGACCCGATTATCTCGATAGTTTAATATCATATTTTCGGTAATGCCATTATTTTTGTAGATTTATCTACTCCCTATTAACATATACGTAATATTAATTTATTTTATACTCCATAGTCTACATTGTCACATTTATCTTGGTTAAGTCGTCACATTCAACAGTTGTTAGAAGTCAATAGGTGAATAACACTTGTGCAAGCTTTGAAAAACTCAAGATTATCTTCAATTAATTAGTAAACAAAATTAACATTTGACCATGTACTTATCAATTACTTACATTATTCATTTTATCCATCAAGAAACGCCAATCAATTGACCATAAGATTTTCGCCATAAGCATTTCGATATTCTATTGAAATCGTTGAAACCTGTACTACAGTTGCCGGCAAACTTCTTGGAATTCTTTGACGTGGTGGGGGAATGCGCAGAAGACGATATTTGGGTCTCTTTGGTGGAAAGGTAGTTGCGCAAACTTCCCCCCACTACGCTGTAGAATTTCAAGATGTTTGCCGGCTACTGTACCCATGAAAAAACGCCATTTGTTAATATACAAATCGTGACCTGACATTTTGGTCAAAATTGACTTTTTGTATCAAAATTCTAACAATAATTTTATCTTTAAAATTTTTTATAGTAGTATTTAATTTTCGCCTAGATAGAATGTACGATTGATATCATCTAGCTCTACGTGTTAGGAATCTCTTTATTTTATTACGGGCAATGAACCAAAGTCCGTCAGGAAAGTGTAAAAAAATGTAAAACTTTGAAGTCAGTTTGAAGTGAATTTCGGATTACGTCTCATGGCTTCAAAGGCACGAAATGACATGTAGTTTTTTCAATAAATATATGTCCTTGATATCTTTTTTAAAATATGTGAACATTCTAATAATGGTTCTATACGGATCTGTTGTTATTGTATTTGGTTTACTAAAGTTCGAAAATGTAACCGGGGGCCTTGAAATTTCCGCAATTGGGATTCTCTTCACATCTTGTCCAAGATATATGTACCTATGTAATAGCTAGATCAAAAGCAATATTAAGTATTTTTATGCTTATTAAACAGTATAATTATATTATATATAGGTACAAAACAAATTTGTTATCAAAGTTTGTATACAAATTTCCAAATGGAAAAATGTGTTCTTCGATCTAGATGTATTCGGTGGTCCGAGTTGTGAGGGTGACATCTGCCGTAGTTTATGTAAGTACATATTAGGAGACCATGGAGACGAATAAATTTTACTCTGCAATGGATTAAAAACTATAATTCCACTAATTTTGAAGCTATTATTCCATGGTGGAATTCTATTTTATTATTATTACCAAGCTTATACAGCTTCACCTGTTTGTCACCTGGACGGAATCTTATAATCGAAATTTTACCCGCTTCCTAATGTCCAATAAATTTTGCACACAGAAATATTCTCGATGACAATACCCGAATCAATTAATTAGTTAATGAGCTCCATGACCAGACCAAAAGATGACGCTAGTTTCCTATCGAAGTGATTTTTTATGCCGGTTAATATTAAGACTAAGATAAGAATAAGAAGAAAAAAAGTAGAAAATAATATTGCATTATTTTTTTTTTGAAAAGCACTTATATATCTAATTCTATAATTGAATAAAAAGTAAAAAATAAATATTCGGCCAAAAAATGCTTTCCCTCCATAAACAACAAAAAGCTATAATCTATGTCTATATAAACTATAATCTTATTGGACATTTCCCTCCATCAACAATAAAACGCTGTAATCAATGTCCACCTCTTATTTGGAGAGTGAGGCAAATTTTTTTTTGCCAAAAATTTATTTATTCCTTTTTAGTATATTTAAATATAAGCGCGGTTTGAAAAAAATTGTTTCACGCAATATTTAATGATTAAATCAAAACAGTTTTTACTTTTTACCGGTTTCGTGATTTTTGCGTGATGTGACGTAATATTGACCAAGAGGCCAGGGACTTGATAATTCTTCTGGGAGGATAATGGGAGACCAGCATCATTCTATTTTCACCTATTAAAATGGTCTGTATGTTTGATACATCCTGTAGGCCAATAATTTTATAAGACAAAGAATGTTGATGAAGCGAATGTCAGTATAAACGAGTGCAACTTCAGATTTTAAACACCAGTTTATGAACTGATTTTGGAGTTTTATTAGCTCGAAACATCTGTTCCAGCTCATATGAGATGACTTGCAGATTCACAACTGAACCAGAGCGCCGGCGGCGTGGTGATCAGCTTTCGGTCTTAAATGTTGAATAACAATCTCATGGTCAACCGCTGTACCATGCAGCCGGAAAGAATCTATATATTGCAATTATCGATAAAATCTATCAGACGTAATATGTTTGGTGATGCTAATTTTTATTGCATCTTTCATGCAATCTTAAAGGTTAAATCTGGACCATCAATGGTAATAATTTATAGATGATCTTTGTATCGACTAATCATGAAATTTTCTCCTTGAAACGCGTGGAGAGTGGCAAAAAGGACAGCTAGCTTGGAATTTACAAAAAAGCTCATTTATGCTTTAGAGTGTACGTCGTGGTGTTTGTGTTTACTTCTCTCAAGTAAAATAACAGTGTAAGACTGAGAATACGGGCGGCGGGAGGACTTTCCGAGACGAGAGCGTAGCAAGGCCGGCGGTCGGCCTACAGCGGATATACGTTTATCCTCCCTATGATGCAATTAAACAAAACAAGACAAACCAAGCGTTAACCTGACTGTCGATTGATACAGTATTGTGCTTAATCTATTAACCATCTCGTTTGATCTGAGCTAATAGTATTATCATAACAACATTGCTTAACTTATGTACATACTTAAATTATTTTATCTATTTGATTTTTGCAACACAGTATTGGATCAAGTATGCATATCGTTGAAATCGCGTGGTGTCAGCACGAATCATCTCTACAATGCCAAAAAGTAAATACTCGTAATATGTATTTATTTTGAGTAGCTTTTTTGGTTTAGTGGTTTCGACGCTCGCTTTGTGATCTTAATGGTCGATGGTTCGAGCCCCATTCCAGGATACCAGCAAGTTAGTCTTATTTTCATAGCACAAGCACAACATTGATGCGACACGTATTCCGTGTTCGCATATCTATTTAAAAAAAAAACGTTGTTTGCTGCCGAATAAAATAAGCTAAATAAATAATAAATAAGCTAAATAAAAAATAAAAGTAAATAGATAAAAAATAGGATGTTTGAGAATCACCATGCTAACGAGTACAATGCATTTTTTGGTCACTTTTCGTCACAATTTTCGGGGAGAGAGAGATAAGCGATCGAAGATGTTTTAACCCATCAAAAATGCAAGAAAACATTGGTGAATTAAATGTAATTATATAAAAGCTCTCGAAATGTATTGATAGTTCTGTTTATTAAGCATTCTTGTGAACAGAAAGTTGAGATGTGTAGTATTGTTTTGTAATTTGATTCTGGTTGAAACAACTTTTGGTCAAATCTTCTGGCCTAAAGTTGTGTGGGTGAAGTATGTTGAGGATAATTCTGGCGAGGACTCCATCTCGAAAGGTCAGCAGCTAGTTTTTGTAAAATCATTGCTCATACAAAAGCTAAACCAGTCATACATTGACTACTTAAGAAAATTATATACTTATCAAAAAAATACTTATCAATATTTTTCTGAATAAGATGAGTTTAATATAAGCAGAGATGTGCGAAATCGTTTATTAAAAGTATTTAAATTCAAAATACAAATACGTGGTTACATTCTATTTTAAATGCAAATACAAAATAGTTTTCAACAAAATTATTTAAATACAAAATGCAATATACGTATTTTCAAAACACCTTTATGAAAAAAAAGGTAATTTATTTCGTTGATATTTGGTCCTAATATTGACCAATAATAATTGATCAAAAGTTCATATTTCATGTTCCGTCTATGTGGTCTCATTATCATTCCACCAAATGAAAAGAGTCGCTCAACAGGAGCAGAAGATGATATATAAGGAAAAGTTTTTTCACATCTTTTCAAGGAATTTAAACTATTGTCATCCGTCTTTTAAATATTGTAGTGTTTCCAAATCTATTGTAATGTTGGCATTATCACGGGAGAGAGTTGGTTTCAGTATTGGCAACACTTACGATGGGTGCGTTCATAAAAAATGAATTTTTATAGGAATAGGAATTAAATGTGTAAAAGTGCGATGTATGAAATAAAAACTAAAGATAAGCATTTTTCAAATATAAATTAATGTTTATTAAAGTATTTGAAATAAAAAGTAACCCATAAAAAACAAGTTTTAATTATTTACTAGTGGAAACATTTTTTTTTCGCTTAACCTACGCGTTGGGCTTCGGTCGGGCGACTCTACGAAAGGGAGTAATAAAAAATTTCCAAAAATCCAAAATTATACTATAATCAGGTTTCGCGTCTACCAGACCCGTTGAAATATTTTCATACAACTTAATAAGATAACCATGAATGGTATGAAAATATCATTCAAAATTCGAAAAATCCAAAAATGTATTATTTTTTTTAACGAAAATTCGATAGATCGTCGCCAAGAGTCTGCTTGGAAAGTTTCAGCTCGATTGGATCACGGTAAAAGGGTTAAAAATCGATCCAAAGTTTTTTCGTCGTCAAGCAGGCAATCAGACGTCACGAGTTAAAAGAAAGGGAGTAAATAAAGGGAGTAAAAAGTAACCAATAAAAACCAAGTTTTTACAATACTACCTTTCTTATTTTACTAGGTTTCCTGTCTACCAGACGCGACGGAGTCTTTTCGTACAACTTACTCAGTTGTATGAAAAAACCATTAAAAATTTGAAAAATCCAAAATTATACTATAATTATTAATTTTTTTAACGAAAATTTGATAGATCTTTTTGATCGTCGCCACGAGTCTGCTTGCAAAGTTTCAGCTCGATTGGATCACGGGAAAAGGGTTAAAAATCGATCCAAGGTTTTTGGGTCAATCAATCAATCAGACGCCACGAGTAAAGGGAGTAAAAAAGATATTCATCCGTATTCTGAAAATAACAATGTCTGGATCTTTAAGATCTTTATCCCAACACTTAATAGACGATAATAAAAATTAAAAATGTCCAGAGCGGATTTTGTAATTCAACGGCTCAAATACACTGTATTAAAAGATGATATAAGAAAGATTGTTTCTTACAAACGTATTAATTTCTTCATCCACAGCGTCCAGATGAAATATCATGGCTAAACTTGACCGCGTTA
>JADDOH010016882.1:0-41652 GCA_016648135.1 Agrypnia vestita | reverse complement strand
CTTGTTCTGCAGGTCGAAATTTCCAGAAAGAAAACGTTGGAACCAAAAACGCACTGTGTTTTCTTTTGCGGCACCGTCGCCATACACATCAGTAATCCTTCGAGCCGTTTCTGCAGCACTGGTGCCACGGTGGAACTTGTACTCGTAAATAACGCGATATTTCAAGTTTTTCATTTTGTAAACTGAGTGACGAAAAGAAAAAAACAATTGAGGAAAAAACAAATGAATTATAATTTTCAAAACACAAATACATGAGTAAATAGTTGTATAAATTTGGATTTGGAATTCCTAACCAAAGAGAAGATATTTGAGATCAAATTTGCCAGTACGGCAAAACGCCAATTTCATATGTAAGGACCTAATATAATTATACGATGAACAATTTATATAAAAGGTAATTGCTTTACTATAATAAACGTCGCCTGTCTCAACACTGAGTTTTCTATTGAGACAGCATAGTAAAACTACACTTAAAATTAATATATTTTATGTATAGCAATGAAATAAATAATTAAATCATACTTTTTATGTGAGGTTTCAATTTTTAGAACATAACAGTCGATTTGTTACTCATTCCACTGATTTAGTCGGTAAACGGAATGTTTGACGCTGTTTGTGTTAACGAGCACCTACGTCTAATTTTCTAAATCGTAAAATTTATATTGAAAGGGAAAGAATCTTAGTTCTTTCCTACTTTAAAGATTGGGAAGTTTTGGTCAGTCGACGAACTGACGAATCGTTCGTTTTAATTATTGATTTTCTATCGTTCATTTGGTCGCCAATTTTGTATTCTGATGGAGAGGGAGGTAGAATTTGAATTTCGCTGACGGGAGACGAGACGAATTAGAATTGTGATTTGGGAATTAATGAATGACTTTCGGTGGAAATTAATCATACATTATTCACAAAAATATTTGATTAACGAGTACCGATTTAATGAACGATATTATTAACATTTTTCATGTTTATAGCATTTACTTTAGGGTTAGACATTATAACAGAGTGTTAGTTAAATTTGTATAAATCACTACCAGATTTTAGGTCTACCGGCTTCGAGACGAAGAGATGGGTAGGTACGTCTCTTCGTCTGAAAAGCGGTAGACCTAAAATTTGGTAGTGGTTTACACTCTGTTATAATGAACGATAATTTACTAAAGTGAACTGTATAATTCATTCGTTCAGTAACTGTTCGAAAATAATGTTTATGAATGACCCATCTCTCGTGACTTTTTTTATGGTTTCTTTTCAAGTATAAGTAAAAAAATATAGCGTTCATTTCGTTCTATTCATCCCTAGATTAAATTTAAATATGGTTTTTAAGTATCATTTTACAATAATACAAAATTCATGAAGGTAATAAGATTGATTTAACTATTTTATGTATAATAAAGTTTTTTGCGATTATTGAAAATTCCTTCTTAATAAATTAAACTTACCAAGATTTATTTACCTCCAGTCTCTTATAACAGATAAAAATAACACTACAGAAGAGATGCAGGAGCGTATAGTGAGCGTAAGTTGCGGTTATTTCTGCCTCCAAAATCAGATAAAACCAAAACTGCTGTCCAGAAACACTAAAATATTAATGTATAAGTATAAAATGCTCACCAGACGCAGCAAAGATGTGGGTACTGGATAGTGACTAAGTGAACACTGGTCGTTTTTGAAAGGAATATTTTGAGGTATATCTTTGTACCGGTTCTAGATAATAGACTTTGGCGCAGGCGCTATAATAATGAGTTTAATACTTTTTTATAGAGCTAAACGTTACCAAATTTAGAAAAATGGGAAGACTTCGGTGGTTGGATCGCGTGGAGAGAATGACTGACCAAAAAACACAAAGTCCCTCCTAAAAATAAGGCCAGTAGGGTGAAGGAGCTTAAGAAGGCCAAAGCTAAGATGAAGTGATAATTTATTCAAAGACATAGTTTCAAACCAGAAAAAGAGAGCTGGTCCAAGACCAAGATCAAAGTCGGTATAAAAGTTTATGACTACCAATGACTTTGAAGTTTAAAGCTGGGTAAAGAAAAAAGGACAGTGAGGGGAAGAGAAAAGGAAACTGCTCTTATGGGACGAAGAGTACAAGGAGATGGAAAAGGCTGAGTTCAGCTGTATCACAAGTCCAAAATCGATAATCATCACCAAAGCAGCTCCCAACGCGACACCCATATCCGTATGATATGGGCACAGTATAATATATGGGTGTCCTCGTGGGTGAGATGGGTGTCCTCGTGGGTGAGATGGGTGTCCTCTGTCTCCCGGTAGAGTCTGAAGTTTCTTTCTTCACGTATGATTTTTTTTTGGATATTGCTCCCTTTGCTTTTATACCTTTAAAAACTTAAAAGTCAAATCAAAAAGAGAACAGAGCAACGCTAAGAGATCGAATCCGCAACTAAGAAATAAGAAATATATCGTTACCTTAGGACAAGCTAAGCCTTTTAGGTAAGGATTTGTAATTATGAAATAAAAGAGAGGAATGTGGGGAGAGAGAGGAGGGAGATCGGGGAGGGAGGAAGTGAGAGGATAATAATAAATGAAATAAAGTAATTCACTGCCCATAAAAAATAAGTAATAATTATTAAAATTAATTTATATTTCATTTCATTTCCTCTAAATTTTCCTTCTCTTAACTTTCCTATATACCTATATATCTTTCTTCTAGCATATTTTCTGTAAATGTTGTCTGAAAAAAAAATTTAAAAAAAAAATCAAAAAACATAGCGACGGGACAGAGCAAGAAGAAGATTCATGTAAACAAAATGGACAACTCCAGAATCCCTTACATTGCAGCTAATGAAATTTCACCTTGTCATCATCTTCCTGAAAGACCGCCCAATAAAGAGGGACTATTGAATTTCGACATCCCAAGAGTGGCAGCTTTCTGCCAACAGATCAACAGATCTAGAAGAAGAGGAAGAAGAAGCTTTTATGCTCCTCACGTATTCTTATGTAAGTGGCATCACTCGTCCTTGCCTCATCCACATTCCTCCCTAGAAGCAGACGACTTTTTGCCGTCAAACTGGTCACTATAGAGTTTACTGCAATGATTGTAAGATTGTGATGTTTGGGTGGTCATCCGACTTATTATAGTACCAATAAGAGACCTTCCCTGCTGACCATGGCGAGAGCTTTTCATTAGAAGTATTATCAGAGAGGAGAAGATAAAGAGCGGTTTATGTTGCCCGCGATCTTGCTCCAGGGTCCAGATCCACGTTAACTTTTCAGATAGGTCTGTTAGCCAGTTTCAGTAATATAATGTACTGGAGATTAAAAATGGAATTTACAGGTCAATATTTTATTAGTATGATCAGAGAACACAATTACTAGATTTTTTAGAAGTCTCACTGAGACGAAGCTATTGTATTTGGGAAACATGTATGAAAGTCTTTATAAGGCGGCCAAAGGGCTTATAAGGCCTATACCTATTACCTGGCTTATGTGACACTTTACACGATGTAATGTTTATTTCATAGGAATTACAAATTTTCTCCCATAGATAGCGATAGCATAGTTGCGTCGAATAGTTGAAATATATCACATTAATATTAAACATACATACATATAAAGTGAAATGAAATGGGACTCACCACAGTTCCAGGGTCGTTCTACGAGCAAAAGGTCCCATATCGGCCTTTCTCTTTCGCTATCCAGGTTGGCATTTTTTTAATGCTAAGCGCAGCGAGGCAAAGATACTCGTGCACAAAGACATATATGTATATAAAAATTTAATAATATTTGGTTATCACTAGGGTGGAATCGTGAACGTTGCATTGTGTAAAGTGATCAGCGGTAAAGTGAAAGCTTAGGCGGCCATACATGCTCAGATATACCGCAGAGGTTTGCCTGTACAGGTGACCTGTGAGACTCCGGTATATCTGAACAGTTATGCCTGCGTAGGCAAACTTCTCCGGTATACCGGAGCGTGTATGGCCGCCTTTAAGGCCTGTGACTGCCAATAAAGACTTCCATACATTAGGAGAGACTTCTACAATTTATCTCAATTGATTTGCAGATCAACTTTGGCGCTGTGATTATTATACAAAATTAAATTAATAATATTTCTTATGTTTATAACTTTGTGGTTGGATATAATTATTAATTTTAAATTGAAAGCTTTGTATAAATCACTTGGAGTAACTTTACGTATACCGGTTTCATTACTACTGTATCTTTGTCGAGACGGACGCACACTAATTATCAATCATTTCGTCGGGACGGACGCATAATAGTATTAGTACCAAAATAAGTAACGATACCAAAGTATACTTAGGTACCAAAATAAGTCATGAATAATTGGTATGCTTCCGTCCTGACAAAGATACAGTGGTAGTGAAACCGGGAGACGTAAAGTTACTCTAAGTATATATACAAAGTTTTTAATTAATATTTTATTTTTATTTATTTATTATATTTATTTATACAGTAGATACACAATAATGTTTTTCATAATATTACATTTTTAAGATATTATACACCCCATAATATGAGCCAATAGCTCGAGCTTATGGGAGGAGTATTTACAAATTAAAGTACTAAAGCAGAAACCATCTAGAAGTAGTAATTTTTATAATACAAAAATCATTTGAGATATTTGGGCAGTTACAATACATCGTTGTCCAAAATCAAGGATTTGACTTCTTTTTTAAACAATTCGGATTTTGGAATATTTCTTTCTTGAAATTTGTTTTGAGACTTTGCGAATGAAATAAATAGCTTTTAAGTGATAATTAAATTTTTATTATTATAAATTAGGTATGTTCTGGGTAATTATTTTTTTATTTTTTTTTTATTAATTTTTTTTTACATTTCAGACCCACAAAACATCACATTGATATTTGTCTGTAGGTGCATCAATACATATATATATATATATATATAAATAAATTGTATTTACCAGAAATACATTCATATTAATTAATTACAATAGATCTTATGAACTCAAATACAAATCAACAATACAAGAAAAAATACAAATATTACCAAAATCAAAATAAGTCTCTTTTATTTAATAGCATATTCATTAATTCTGTATTTTGCCCTTTTTTATTAATATCCATTTTGACACGACGACACGACATAATAACATAAATAGAATACGATTTCATTTAAAATATAATATTTAATTTATAAGTTGCCGTAAAAGACACTGCTGATTCATCGCAATGGGATTGCCAATAGACACTCATAAGGAAAGATTTCTTCGAGAAACGCGCTATCAATACCGTTAATTAAAATTAGTTCTTTTTTTATATCGCGGTTGGACGAGAAACAGATTATCTGGTCTAATCTAACCATAGCGTGCGGAAATAATTTCAGAGAAAATTAACGAGCCACCCATTCGAATGATATCATTTGAGTGAAATTCTGCATATTTTCATGGTCTCAAAACCTACCACATTTCTATCATAACGATAATGACGTAAACACTTTTGATTAAAAGAAGCTTAATTCCAGGGGCGTGCAGTGAGGGCAAAAAGCATGATAACAATTTTTAGAAAATTTGTTGTGTAACTTAAAGAAAGAGAGGGCGACCGCGGAAAACGTGGCACGACCAGATTAACCAGACACAGGAAGATGGAAGCTTGCATGCGAAGTTGTATGAATGTGGATGAGACGAGAGTTGTATGTCAGGAAAGAAGAGTGAGGCGCTCTATTCTCGCCGCTTACCCCCACGGGAAAACGGAATGATGGTAAGTAAGTATACCATTTATTTAAAAATGATAACTTTGTTTACTTTTACTATTTGTTTATAACTATTAGAACGTTTTCCATGCTAACGCATCATCTTCGATAATGTTACTTATACTAACTTTCAAAAGAAGGCGTGAGAAGTGGGGTGGAGATTAGAGTCCGGTGGGTATGTGGGCGTGGTCATTAGGCGCAGAAGGGTGAACGGAATAGATAGAGTTTGAATATTGATTACATTTTTGTTACTATTAATCGCTAATTTTTATAAAATATCTATACTAAAAGTAAATAAATAAATAAAATATCTAAAATAAAAGTAAAAAATGTAATTAAAATTTTATAGAGTTCTCTAGTGAGACAGGGGTAGTAAAATCAAACCTTACCAATGTATGTAAGCAAAGCAACGAAATAAATAAAAATAAAAATAAAATTAATTAATTAATACTAACTCCATCTATTACGTCCTCTCTTCTGCGCCTAGTGACATGAGCATCTAAAACGTTCTAATCGTTATAAACAAATAGTGAAAGTAAACAACGTTATCATTTTTTTATAATATTTTTAAAAGCATGAATTTTTTTGAAATGAAAATAAGATATACATCTCGTAATATTCCCATCATAGTTAATAAGTTATAATTCAATTTTAATATTTCATAATATTCTGCCATTTAAATATTTAATTTCGTTTTTTTTCCAAAATATTGCTTTAATATAATGCTTAAAAAATCACTTTTAATAGATCTTTATATTACTTAGATATTACTATATCACTCTTAATCACTTTTCTTATTCTTAATTAATCTTAATCTTAATCACTAAAAAATCACTAAAAAATCACTTTTAATAGATCTTTATATTACTTAGATATTACTGGATCACTGCGTGGCCATAAAAAATCTATTGTGAAATTTTAATTATATTTTTAATCTAATGCGTTCAATGCTATATTTTTTATGCTGGAAAATAGGTTACACATCTCGTAATATTCCCATCATAATGAATAAATTATAATTCAGATTTTAATATTTAACATTCTGCCATTTAAACATTTAATTTCGTTTTTTCTTCCAAAATATTAATAAAACATTTTTTAAGTGCAATTGCACTTAAAAAATCATTTTTAATAGATCTTCTTAAGATATTACTGGATAACTGTGTGGTCATAAAAAATCTGCTATGGAATTTTAAGGCTCAATGCTATATTTTTTATGCTGGGATATAGACGCTAATTAAATTAAAAACATTGTCATATAAACAAGGCTATTTATACAATATTTGTATATGTAGGTATGTTCTAAGAACACAGATATCAGGTTTTGTTCCCAGAGGGATGATTAATTAATTAAGATAAATCATAGAAGTCTCACAGAGATGAAACTATGAGTATGAGAAACGCGTGTGGAAGTCTTTTTATACGATGGCTCGGGGCTTACCATCTGTATGAGCTATAAAGAATCATTACCAACTGCAAAAATCTATGTATACTAACTAGTTCATGAGGAAAGACTACAGTATCTCTAGCATAGTCATCTCAAATAAACGAAAGATTCTCAAATTTTAACATATATAGAACTTTCAAAATTTATGTGCGGATGTTCTTACGATAGAATTGGTGAACGTTTCATTGTGTAGGGTGATCACGTAAGCCAGCTCATAAAGGTTGTAAGCCCTTGTCCATCGTATAAAAAGAATTCCACAAACGTTTCTCATTATTTCATACTTTCGTCTCTGAGCGACTTCTATTATTTATCAAATTAAGGCTATTTATGTATAAAAAATACAAGGCTTTGTACTTACGATTGTCAATAAGTCAAGTCAATAAGTAATAAAAACAATCTAACTCGTTCCCCGTAATGAGATATATTATGATCTTTTACAACTCATTAGAGGACGAAGGCAGCGAAGGGCTAGGTAGAATGTAGGTATATTAGCTGCGTTCCACCTAACTACTAAGGAAATAATGGGAAAAATAATTAAAACTTTACTATTTGCAAAAAGAATTTGGATTGCGGGGCCGGCGCTTTATCCAATTAAGCTATAGAAGCCTTGTACATCTCAGTGAATATATCGACCTTATATGTAAGTCTCATTTTTATATTCGCGGGTGATAAATAAAATGTTCCCAACAGCAATAAAGAATTAATAGACGAGTGATAAATAGCGAAATGGTGTAGGTAATTTAAATTCCATTTAACAAAATAATTATTCACTCATTAATAAATCGCTACTTAACTTCCAGTATTTTCATTTGTCTTCCGCAGCCACACCACGTGACAATATATTAATTTCATCTGCTTTAAATACGATAAATAAAATAAAATATATAAATAAAAATAAAATAAAAAGAACTACGTCCTCAAATTGCTATTACATAATAAAATGTGGTTTTATCAAAAAATTCACAGATGTGTAGGACAGATCAAAATAGAGTAATGATAATGATTTTGACCCTAAAAGATAGACACAACGTCTCAGTAATCCCTAGTGTATAAGCAGTAAAGTTATTGTGCATTTTAATACAACAATGTTATCTTAATGGCTGGCGATTATTACGATAAAGACAATGCATTCCGTACTCTCAATCAAGTGACGCGATGTAATGTAAAAATAAAGTTTTAATGATATCCAGCGGTTGTAACGTCACAACAATGACGTATACGTGAATGGTGGTGACAAAGCAATTGGTGATGTCGGTTTAATTTTGTGCCATTCAGGGCTAGAAATGTCATACGTGACATATTACACATAAAAACTATAACTTTAACGAAAATGTGTCCATACACGATTGGATAATGCATTAAAATTATGAAAATTCCCTACAATGATATAATTAAAAAAAATGCTTTTATAATGCCATCTATAATGCAGGTGTAATGGTATTTTTCTCAACAGTCGTGTCTCTATCACCATTATATAACATTGTACATTTCGTCAACTCGTTTTGACATGACATAGACACTTTACGCCGGCCGCACACTGGATGCGTTTTCGTACGAAATTGAGTAGCACGAATACGCAAGTACATTCCTGACCTTCGAAGTAGTATTGAACATCGCACACTATACACGATTTAATAGTGCGTGTACGCACGTATAGATGCGACGTCCGACACGATCCGGATTTCTTCGGAAATTTTTGCGATTTCGTACGATGGATATTGAAAAATTTGTCAATTTGATACATGATCACAAATGTTTGTGGGACCAAAGTGATTCAAATACGTGACCATCAGCGCAGATCATGGGGGAGAATCTCTAAAGAACTAAAAATACCTGTAAGTTTAATAATTTGGTTTAATGAAGGTGAGGTATAATTATGTACTTCGAACAAAAAAACTTTTAAATATTTCTCCGATGTTATGAGCTCGCGTTGCACTTCGATTCTCCCCAGCATTTGTGAATCTATTAGATAGATAGTCATGAAATTTGTCATTATGTAAGTCTGCCATAATAGAGTTTTCCTGAAGATACAGATTATTCATTTGGCACAAACTTTATTGGAGAAATGCGAAAAGTAACTGATCGTGACCAACGCAAGACGCAATCAATGTGCGCGCTCCATACGTACGAAAATAATCGTACGAATACGTACGTAATAATTCGTATCCAAAGTGCGGCTGGCCCTATGCATCCTGTCTATTATGTGGTTACTAATATAAATTAAATAATTAAAAAGTCTGATATTTTAAAAGAAAATAGCACATAAATGCTATTTAATTCTGTCTAGGACCTGTGCTGACTGTAATAGTTTTTCTATATGAGAAATAAGTACAACCAGCTACATAAGTACCTAGCGTTTTAGAAATTATGCTATCGCCTTAGTGTCTACAATTGACTGTCACCCATTCCCTGCTGCTTTTCATACGATCTGGTTATGTTTGAAACGGGTAATGGCAAAACCATACGCTGCCTACTGCATTTTTGAAGCAATCATAATATAGATGGTATGTCGCCGTGTATGCATTCGAATTTGACACATTTCCAACCAATCGTAAATTCTAACCTAAAAAGTAAACATCGAAAATACAATTCCCTTCAGAAAAAATAAAATTGACGTCAGAAAATTAAATTTTGATGTACCTCACCGTAAAGCGACTCGAACGTTAAATAATCTATTTAACATTCGAACATTTTAAAATAATCTGTACTCCTCGCTTCTTAAAAACAAGCAACCGATTTGGTTTTTTTAAGCTCGTAATGAAAAAAAGGGCAATATTGGACGGCATATCTAACGCCATCATAATATAGAAACTTAAGCCTTCCCGAAGAATAATATACAATACCGAATAATAAGGAACTTTTCAATACAGTATTGTATATTATTAGGTAATTGTATACGTTCATGGTTAATTGTATACGTTCATGGTTAATTGTATACGAGAGTATTGAAAATATTAAAATTCATTAAAAAAATTGTTTTGTTAATAAATAAATTCCTTGCTTTGGTGGAGAACATGTAACCGAGTTAAAACTTTTTATGTGGGGATCTGTCTTTCTGAAATTGGTACGGGTAGGTGTCAACTAGGGCTTAGAATAAATAAATATATTTCAACTATGTATGTTAGGGTGCTTCAAAAACATTTTTTTTATCGGAACACACTTTTAAATGTTTTCAATAGACAAAAAAAATATATACGTACTTTTTTATTTTTTATTTAAATTATTTTTGGGGGTCGATCCTAATACCATTGATCAAAGTTTCGAAAGTATGCACCGTTAGGACAATGACTGCGACGCTTCAGACTTAACACGACACTCCATGCAGCATCAATTAGTCGTGAATACATTGAACATATCCCTCACCCGACCCGCGTAGTATTTCAAACAATAGGAAGTGTAAAACCAAATTTATTAATCAATTAGAAAGACATACAGAAAAGTCAAGTCAACGAAAAAATATTTGGCTGCTACCGGGATTCGACCCGCGAACCTCCTCCTATTCGGGGCAGGAGCGTTATCTAATTACGCTATAGCGGCCTCGTACATTTCTGTGAATATATCGACCTTATCTATAAGTCTCATTTATTAATTGAATAATTTATATTATCTTGTTTTAGAGCAATTCACTTTTTCTGGTAGGGTAGGCAGAAATTACTTTATGTAACTACCGCTAGGTGATGTCAGAATTAACCGTTTTAATTCATTTTTATTTTTGGACACATTTCATACAACACGCATGCAGCTCACAATAAAAACACATTCTTACTGTGAGCTGCAATTTTTGCAGAACAAAGTTCTTTGAAATATAAAACTAAATTTATTTATCAATTAACCAATTACCGGGATTTTTCTGTATGTCTTTCTAGTTGTTATCAATAAATTTGGTTTTAAATTTCTTTCTGAATTTTTTTCTGAATAAATTGCAACTCACAATAAGAGTGTGTTCTTGAATCGCAACTAGAATTTTCGAGATATAACGTAACTTTTGTTCTAAGTAAGACTTCTTCACTTGTAAACGCCGATCGTTCCGTCGACGTTTACAAGTGAAATGATTTTAAAAAACTTGAAAAATTACATCTTTAGCATCTGTATGAAGGGCCTGTTGCTTTTGCATACTTTGGCGATGAAGTTTCTTTGGAAACTAAACAGAAGATGGTCACTGCCCTCGAAAATCAAGGATTGGAAGGTTCTCCAAAGCGAGCAGTCCTCAAAAATGCCCTCAAATGCTTTAAGAAAATGCTGAATAAAAACATAGAAAATTATGTTACAATTTAATTTAATTATAATTTTTTCAACACAATCACCGTTTTGTGTGATTTTTGATGAAAGATGTTAGGACTTTAAAGAATTATGAAGACTGCAATAAAATTAAGACTTTAGTACATTTTAAGAAAGTTTTAAATGATATAGTAGAGAGAGAGGAGCAGTGCAGTTTTTTTTATTGTTGGCATTTTATTTTTACATCTTGCAAAACTGTAACTACAATTTAAACGCAAGGAGATCATTACAGTATATATTCATTTTTTATTCTATCCGATAGTTTTTTCAATAATTTTATTATTACGCATTGTTTAGTCCTGTCTCCGTAGAAATTCTTTGTTTTTTTTATTTATAGCTATTTATAGAAAAACCTAACTATGGTAAAAAGTATTTGTGACTAAATGTGTGATTTTTTCGTGTGTACATTGGTATCTCGCTTACATTATAACATTTAAAGTTTTTCATATTTTGTGTTTTTCATTTAGTTTTGTATGTCGATTTGTGGCTGCAGATTGTTGATTCTTTCTACATAATGTATGAACTTTTTATTTATTTTGTCTTCAATAACTGCAAAATGAAGTTTATTTAAGCAATATTTACATTCAGAACAAAACTTTTTGTATATGTATAAAACCACTATTTCTATTTATACTTCGTGGCTTTCAATGGTCCTTTCATCATTTTAGAAATTAGAAAATATGTTAGTTATAGCACATTAAATATTATATATAAGTAAATTTTTTTTTTTAATATAGATGATATCTTTTAAACTTGTTTTCACATTAGTTATTTATTCGTTTTTCAACCCACATATATTTTTTTTGGTTTTTGTTTAAGTATATACATACAAATTGAGTTTTTATTAGTGATGCAACGAATACGAATACGAATATTCGTATTCGCTGAATATAATCACAAATATTAAAAACAAACTATTTATAACTGAACTGAACGCAAATTACGGTTTGACTGTGCACCTTGTAGGTATCCGAACACACTTATGCACTCTGTTATCGGGGATTTCCCTCACATTGAATGAATTGGTTTGAGTTCTCAAGTTGTCAATTGTTACTTGTTTCACTTCATAAAATGAGTTCTTTCTTGTTTCGTTGAGTTATTAATAAGGCTAGGTGCTCATTTAGGTAGTTTTGTTTTGTAATATTTATTTCCGTTGTGTGTAAAAGTGTTAACTCTTGTATATAAGATATAAAAATTTTCTATATATATTTACTTATTCTATATATATATCATCAATATATATATCTACTATATAATTTATCGACGGCTCCTACGTATAATATCGTAACCCACAAGTCGACGATTTTGAGTTTCTTGTGTAAACACATGTGTATTTAATTATATCTTTAATTCCAAGAAAGAAAAATAAATATTTTGCAATAAATAATGTTGTATTATTATAAAAAAAAATTTTTTTTCGTTCTAGGAATTAAATATATAATTAAAAACAAATGAAATACACAACAAACTCAAAATCGTCGCATTGTGGGTTACGATATTACACGTAGGAGCCGTCGATATATATATTTATTTCCGTTGTGTGTAAAAGTGTTAACTCTTATACATAAGATATAAAAATTATAAAATAAATCTAATAACATGACCTGTCGTAAGCGTGAAAAAATTGATATTTGGAAATATTTCGATGAGAAATCTGATAAGTTAAATTTAAATATAACTTGATTTATTTGTTTTTGTTATAAAGATGCATATGTGTACATGACTTATTAGTGAACTCGTCCCGAAACAAAGTCGGCCCATTGAGACGAGTTTATTTTGTTTTGTTCGGGGACTCGTTCTAAAATATCTAAAACATCCCAATATCTCACTTTCTGCTGATCCATTGTTTTTCTGGCGTGAATATATATATTTCCCTAAGCTGAAAAAACTGGCCTAGAAGTATTTTTCATCAAAGCCGTCTACTGTCGCCTCAGAAAGATTATTTTCGACCGCTAGGAATGTACAAACGGATAAAGGAAATCGCCTAACGCCTGAGAGAAGTTGCAAGTTTTACACTGGCGAACAAAATTTGGCGGTGGCAAATTTTAATTACTAAATCTCAGTAAAAAAAGAACAACGTTGTGTTTATTACCTTGTTGAATTATTCGTATTCGTATTCGTCGAATAGTAGGTTTGATATTCGTATTCGTGAAATTAGTATTCGTTGCATCACTAGTTTTCATTATACACGGTCTCCTGACGAAGGGATCATTGGCCTCGAAACATTTTGATGATTAAATAAATAGTGGTTTGTTTTAATTATTTTAATTTTGGGATCGATGACGATGTGACACGTATCGTCCTGAATGAACGGCGGCACGACGGCGCGCGGGGGCGGTCCGCGGCGGCGGAGTGAGCGCCTGCCGGCTCCCCGCGGGCCGGCGCTCACTCCGCCGCCGCGACCCGCTGTCGTCCCACGTTTGTGTACTCTGCAGTATACAAAGCGGACTTGTGTACGCCGAACGTAAACTAGCGGCTTGTAAACCCTCCTTTGTTACACAAAAATAATGTCGATATTTGTTTACGAGCCTCGAGTTTGTTATTCGTAATTAAAATAATTATTTAAAGTGCGCGCGGACTGCGAACGTAAATGTTTATTAACAATGTTCGCGTAACCGGGTAAATATTATTTATTTACGCGAACTTTCGGCAATGATGAAGAACGAGGAGCAAGCGCAGTCCGCGGAGACCGTCGGGGCGGAGAGCAAGAGACCGGCCGGGGGGCGCCGCCAGGAGAAGCCGCCCTACTCCTACATCGCGCTCATCGTCATGGCCATCCAGCACTCGCCCTCCAAGCGCCTCACGCTCTCCGAGATCTACAGCTTCCTGCAGCAGCGCTTCCAGTTCTTCCGCGGCTCCTACCAGGGCTGGAAGAACTCCGTGCGGCACAACCTGTCGCTCAACGAGTGCTTCATCAAGCTGCCCAAGGGCCTGGGCCGGCCGGGCAAGGGCCACTACTGGACCATCGACCCCGCGTCCGAGTTCATGTTCGAGGAGGGCTCCTTCCGGCGGCGGCCGCGCGGCTTCCGGCGCAAGTGCCAGGCGCTCAAGCCGCAGTTCAGCCCCGGCTTCCAGCCCGGCCTGTACGAGCCGCCCGCGCAGGAGTACGCGCCCTGCGGCTACCAGCAGCAGCAGTTCCTCGCCCCCTACGAGTACTACCCCGAGCGCCAGTGGCCGCAGCAGCCCTACATGAAGGGGCCGCCCACGCCCCCCCCGCAGCCCGGCCCCGCTACGCCCCCTCATCTTGAAGCCTACTCCAACTACCACTACACCGTGGGGCCCGACGACAGGGGTGAGTCTCGCTTCTTCCGTATCAATCTTGTTTACTTATTATTTACATATTCCTCTAACTGTTCCTTCTACAAGCAAATACAAAAATATCATTTTAGTACGTAGCACATCGAATACAATTTTGTTCGTAAATGATATATTGGCAGTGACATAAAAAAATTCTCTTGAAATATGACTATTGGGAAATGGCTTTTAATTATTTGTTTTAAATTATATTTGTACAATTATCATTTTCTTCACTAGTCCATGGTAATTTAGAGAAATCATGTAAATGGCTCAAATGTTTTTCGCGTATTGTTGTTCAACTTGCAAGGAAAAGCTCTTTAATTTCCCAAATAAAATAAAATAAAAATTACTAACAAGCAGGCATTTTGGAAATGTATTGTTATTTTTTAAAAAACGCCAAATATGATTGAGGTTGTTCGATTTCGATTATTGTCTCACCTTTTTAGCTCCAAAACATTAAATGTATCAGTTAAATATGATATTTCATTGTTAACATCAAGGACAATGAGGGATGCAATGGACATTACAGAATACCTACAATCAAATAGCGCCGGATTTAATCTGCCGGCGGCAATGCAGCTATACAGCTTTTAATTGAAACCGTTTCATATTTATTAAAAATTAGAAGATATTTCAATTTTATACTTACTTATACTTAATTTTTCATAAAGTTATAATCAGAAACAAAACTTTCTATGTTTTTTCGATACCCGTCTGACTCAGAAAGTATGTTTCGACAGTATTTTTTAGAAAATTATTTTTAAAAATCCCTTTTCCTTCTCTATATAATCGTGTAGATTGGTTGAGTTATTGTGATCCTTTTTTAGTTTATGGGCTCTACTTTGAGAATTAATCTAATCTAGCTATACTTTTCTCTATCCTGGGTTGTTGTAAAAATAATGTACTTTTTGCACTTGGTAATTTTCTGTTACGTCTTAGAGTAGGTACATGCCTCCGAGTCTAATAAGAATCTTATCTCCGTATAACGAATGAATGCACCGATATAATATACCGTACCTATAAACTGTTTACTTAACCTCTAAAACCAATGAGAAATAATAAGTTAATTAGTCTATTATGTCAACATATAATTTATTGGGATAGGACTGATAATATTACTTTCCTCGTAACATAAAACTTATCATTCATCTTTTTATTGCAAATCCGTGTCTATTTCATGCAACATGCCTTTTCTATATTTGATATCATTTTTTAAAGTTAACGTATGAACGAGGAAAGGATGGTTAAGAAAATATATGAGGCGAGTGTTGAAGGCAACAGAAATAGAGGGCGTCCGCGAAAGACCTGGCATGGTCAGATACAACAAGTGTTTGAGGATGGCCCTGTTAAAAGCCGCAACAACCGTAGAACTTGTATGAGAAGATGTATGAATGTGGCCGAAACAAAAGTGGTGTGCCAGGATAGAAGAGTTTGGCGTTCAATCCTCTCTGCCTACCCCTGCGGGGAAACGGCGTGATGGTTAGTTAGTTAGTTAGTTATATCATTTTTTAAATTTACTTTATTTTATGTGTTTATTAAGTACAAAATGTTTGTTCAACCCACAAATTTAGTCAAATATTACTCAAAATTTGACGAAAACGTCATTAAAAGTAGTGTTAGAAATTTCGTTACATTTTTATAAGCTTTCTCTTTTACCGGTCCGCATTCGATACCCGGGCCTCTAAAAGGTTTTAAAAAACAAAAAGATTTCAGATGCAACGATTATCCATCCGGTTATCTCTGGCATACTAAAATCCAGCGGTCTACCAACTTAACCAATCCCATAATGGACCGTGTTATGTGTTTGTGTTAGAATTTAAAGCATTGATTAATATTTTGGCCATCCCATGAACAATGAGTTTTTTTAAACATCCCATCT
The DNA here is from genome assembly GCA_016648135.1 of Agrypnia vestita. NCBI lineage: Eukaryota > Metazoa > Arthropoda > Insecta > Trichoptera > Phryganeidae > Agrypnia > Agrypnia vestita. The sequence goes on along the minus strand of JADDOH010016882.1, from coordinate 25,069 downwards.
CTTTATTTTTTTTTTTTCAAATGCATTTTTTTTATTTATATTTATGATATGACAAATTTATGTAACACATTTTTTATAAGCTTATAACGCCCCACTTAGTGAAACCTGTTGATGGGCAGTTATAATTAACAAATCATTTTTTGAAAATTAAGATAGGCAAAGTTATTTATAGTATAAAATATAATCTTCTTGATTTTCTACAATGTTCTTCCATCTATGTGGTAGACTTGCAAGGCTCCTCTTCCACAATACATCTTTCCCCACTTTTTGACCTCATATCTATTACTACTAGAATTCATATTTTTTAACGGAACACATACGGAATAAAAATGGTAATCAGATGGAGCATTGTACGGCAAATATGGTGGGTGGGGCATCGTTTCACATTTAAACTGCTCCAGTCTTTGTCATCTTATCCTTGTTGTATCCAAGTATTATCCTGATGGAAGAACATCTTCGATATAGAAGCCAAAGATGGACATTTTTTTTTTCTAGCGCTAACTTTTTATCATTTGATTTGGGTTTAAATTTGAAGAAGGTCTTATTTGTTGTCATTTGGTTTGGGTTTAAAAGTTCAAAGTGGACTTAACCTTTTATATCCGATCAAACAGAAAACAACATATTACGTGTTTTTCGTACTGCACCGTCTTCCGCCTTTTTTTGTCATTTTTATAGAGAATTTTTTTAATTTCTCGTCACCAACCAGTTATTATTCGACCCAGAAAGATTCATTCCTAAGACGTGACAATTTTCTAACATTTTCGATGGCATGCAGGTGTCGATGAATGGTTGAATGTCCTTATCCAAGTGTTAGTTCCTAAACTGTTAAGATGGGATTTTGTTCCGCAGGACGTCCGCATTGAGCTCTACAGATCTTCCAGGAAGAGACTCGTTTTCTAAGTTTCATATTCGGTTCGGAAGCACCATTGAGACTGGTTTACGCTTGTTTGTTACGATTGTCCAATCCACATTTACTGCAATAATATTTCTCTCACTTTCCATTGCGTTGTTACCTTTATAGAATTTATAAAGCAAAATATGCCGAATATGCTCCTTTTTCATTACATTATATCTTTGAAAAAATAGCTGTTATAATTAAACTATACTTTTAAACTAAATTAAACTATATTTTTAGTAGATACTGACATTTAATTTTATTCTAAAAATTGTTACCCTGGTGAACTATAGATATAGCAAGCAAAAATAACTTTATAACTAACTAAATAAGAGATTTATAAACATTTCCACATTTCATTCATGATTGTCGGTAGTGTAATGCATGGTTAGCACAGTTCGTCATGGGGTTCGATTTTCTGCCTAGGAGATTTTTATATTTATTTTCTTATCTAAATTTGAAAATATGTTCTCCAAGCACAAAAACAAATTCTGTCTGTAATAAATATTATGTTTGAGATACGAATGCGATTATTACTTATTTTTAATTCTTTCATCATATATTGCTTTAACATTTATTCAAAATAATTATATTGTAGGCCGGTACAAATGTTTGCTAATTAGTTATATGTATACTTGTACATTTGGTAAATATTAATTATATATAATTTAACAATACTAAAAACATATAGATTGCGTCTTACTTTCGACAATATGCAGGAGAAGGATCTTACTAAGAAATTCTAGAGAATCCAGTAGTCTCAGGAAAATTGAGGAAAAGCGAGCGAGAGGGCGGTTTTCCATAACACAGATAGACCAAATAAAGAAGTTTATAGGAGAATTTAAACTATGCGATCAACACACTTTCACTGGTTATAGATTACCAATTGAATTGGTTTACATTTCAAACGAAAAAGTAGGTATTTCAATTATATTTTAAAATATAAAATAATTTCTTCAATAACTGCATAATGACTTTGTGGTAACATTTTTTTATATAATTAACAAGAATACTTTGTATTGTAGTACCTGGAAGTAAATCTTACATATCGAGCTTTAGAAAGAGATAATCAAATAGCTTCAGCTTTGTAAAGCATTGTCTCTGTCGCAGGAAGCACCAAACAAGTCAGCGAGAATGCTTAAGTGAAAACTTTACCAATTCCACCCATCATAGACTACCACATCTATCAAATTTTTGGACGATGTGCATATGTTTAATTTGCATCCCTTATTTCGTATGTGAGTTGTATTTTACTACCGCCATCCGTGGTTTAAATTTGTCACTCTCATAAATCAATTAATGATGCCCCCCTGGATATAATATTTAGTATTGTTCTTGAAAAAAAATTAAACGTACTCACTTGCACTGTCCCAACTCATTGCCTAGGTAGGTTGTTAGGGTCTTGTTCTAGTTCTCAGGCTGTATCTTCTTCGGTTCTGGGTGTCGCTTTCATCTATACTATTTCTCTGCAGGATTTTGTAGAATTGTGTCATCCAGGAGTTCTTTGGCCTTGCTCTGGATGATGGTCGATGAAGCTCCATAGACATGCCTCACGGTGTGGTCTGGTAGTCTCCGTCTTGTGTGCCTATACCATTTCAGCTGTCGTTTTCCCGGCTTACTGTTAATGTCCGTGACACCCAGGCAACCACGAATGCGTGAACTTTTAATCCATATATCATCTAAGCATTCATATTTCTGCTGTTTCAATTTCTCTAGAGTAGGACTCATACATAGTCCAGAATTCTGAATAAAATGTTTTTCCAAAATATATGATTACGTAAAGCTCGCGCTTCATTATTAGTACTGATTGCACGTACCTACCTAGTGTTTATAAATACATTATGAAATGTGTCATAAATGCAACGTTTAATCGTAATTCTGACGTCATCCCCTAAACCGTTCAGTAGCTTCTGGGTGGTAAAACGCAAGTTTCCGGAGTCCCCGCGACGCGACAGTGATCGCGCGAAGGATATGCGGTTACGCCCTGTGTGGCGCGCCATGCCGTAATCACTGTCCAATTATTTATAGGAACATGCGTGAAACCGAGAACCAGCTAAAAGGTGAAACTGCACGGCGCTAGATTCGACGAAACCTGCGGTCGAGCGGTCCCGGAGACCGCCGGCCCGCCAGACGCGACGGGCTCCGGGGAAACCTCCGCGCGATAATTATTCTTCAAACGTGACAATCACTTTCATCGCAGGAGGTCGGCGGTTAATCACTAATCTGCTATTTTTATCTTTATTACTTAATATTTATCCATTATTCATGGAGATAAGCGACTTCAAAGTTATCGTTTTATATCGTGGAATTTATTAGCGAAACGATAAATAATGGATGGGGCAGCAATCTGAAATTTTCTTAAGTCTGGCAAAGTGAGCCAAATTGACCATCTTTTCTTGCTAATTTTTGTATGGAAACATATGATATTAAAATTTATACAACACGTTCCATATATTATAAATACGAATATCTTCTTAAAATGACACCGACTAAATTATTTGATCAATATATTACCAAACCTACGATGTTAATTTAAAAATGAAAATTGCTTTGCTTTTTATTACAAAGTAAACAATTATCTTAAATTTATTAAAATAATTCTGTAAAGATTGTAAGTTATAATTTTTGTTTTAAAAAACACTGTTTTTAAAAAATATTTTATTTTGGTTTTCTTCATCACTTTTCACATAGATTTTTTTTTCACATAGACAACTTTTTACGCGAATAAATTAAAAGTAAAGATGTTATTACTTTAAAATCAATACAAAAAAAATTGACTACTTATTCTAAATTCCTAATTGTGGCTATTTAATCAAGGCATTGCGTATTGTGTCTCGATTAAATAGCTGAAATCAGGAACATCGATCAAGATTTTGAATTTTTGTTTTTATTTAATATAATTTTATCTATTCTTTTGAATATTAAAGTAAAAAAAGTTTTTAACTTTCTAATAAAGGTTGAAAAACATCTTACAAAAAATTATATATTTTTTAAAACAGTATTTTTAAAACAAATTATAAGTAAACAAACTGACAATTTGTGATAATTCTAATAAATTTAAGATAATCGTTTACTTTGTAATATTATTGAAAAAATATGAGTTCATACAGTCATAAAAGGCCAGCAAAGAAAAGAATACAAGTTCATACAGTCACAAAAGGCCCGCAAAGGTGCATTTTTTTCATTTCATCTTATATCGTAGTTATCTACATATGACCTTATTTCAAACGTATGGAACCTGATGAATAAATTTAAATACGATATCTTTCTGTACAAAAATGTGATAAAATCGCAAGAGAACATATGATAAAAAATTGACAATTTGGCTCATCATCAGTCGATCGCCCTTAAGGGCGGTACTATACTTAGGTAGGTCACTGCTCCAAGGAGCCAGAATTTAAAGGCACTTATATTACTAGAACGCCATGGTTAATCATTTACTGTTTCGCGGTTTGTTATACTAGAGATTTCCATATTTCAACAAGTCACGAACGTACCTACCTATTCACCGAGCGGTTCTTCGGGATGCGATGATCGCTGTATCTCAAGTGTTTGAAATTAACTTGGGCACTTCAGAATTCCTATTGAAATATGGGCTCAAATCACGACCAAGGTATGGGAAAAATAAATTTAATTACCAAAGTTTTGTACCGACCGACGCACACTTCAAACAGCTGTAATAAATTATGTTTTTTTCTTATCTATAATGACTCCCAATGCTGACAGGATTACTAAGTATGGATAAAACACGTAATATAAACCCAGTCAAAGGGTTATTATAGAGGAGAAGGAAGCACTTTTGGACATAGGCAGATTTGGAATTTAGGCAGAGTTAGAATTTTATCGCTAAAATATTGCAGCAAATAGTTCTAACTATTTTTGATAGATAGCATTAGTATTCCCCCATTGTTAGCTTAACATTTTATATATGTAAATGAAACTTTAAAAAGTATATTAAAAATAAACATTCCTTATTGTTTTACGGATTTATTTAAGCCTTCAACTATTTTATCACTCCGATAAGTAAGCGTAAGTATTTTTTTCCGAATACCTACTATGGAATTCATCCGTTCTTTGACAATATAAAAGTTACTTAAACGTAACCTTATTTCATGTTATCTTTTGCTTTGTATTCAAAGCGGAATTGGACAGGATGATGTGTCCATAGAAGACATCATTTTGTCCCTTTCTCAGGAAATATATAATGGTGGGCTATAAAACAGGAAACAAAACAATTTATTCATTTTATTTATGCAATTCCATATACGAGTACATTCGTTTCAGGGCTCGATACGAAAAATTTAACGAAGCATATATATCCGGAATTTCGCATATCAAACAATAATTTCAATATCTAACCGTCCATCTGTCTGTCTGTCTATCCATCCGTAACTTCGTGTTACGTCCGTAATTTCATTCGAATTCACGGCTAAAAAAATCAAATTAAACTGCCGGAGATGGGACCTCAAACCGGCCGCTTAACGCATGTTGCTACCACCGCCTCTTCGCGGACCACCAAAAATACGCTATAACTGTACAAGACGCGATTCAATATTCCGTCATTTTTTACGGGTTACAAATATATACACACAAATCAACAAAACTATCAGTGCCCACTTTTATCTGAGATACATTTAAAAGTAACCGGTGACCGTGTTGTGTAATAGTATTTATGAAGGACTGATGAAATTACAAATTCATAGATTACCACCCATTTTGGATGCGGCAAAAGGTTAAAAAAAATTCGCACGGTACATCCCTTTTTCGTGAACTACATTGGCTCCGTTCCCCTGAAAGTATTCAGTTTGTGTTGGTTGACTTACAACTCGACACACAACACGGCTGTACTACAAGAGCTCTGCATCCCGGTCAACTTGAAATCAGCCTTCGCTTCCCTACGACTTTGCAGGAAGGGTTGTGTGACCTATCAACCATTGCCAGAGGACAGCCTAGGAATGGGTATTTGCGGTGGCAGGCCCAAAGGCCCCCTTCGTAGTACGGAATAATCATCATCAAGTGCTCATGAAGTGCTCATCAAGTGCATCAGAAACATTTAAAGAAGAATGAAAAAGAGCCTTTTTAAAAATTCAATAATCTTCATAAGTTCGCAATTTTAAATACTTATATAAGATAGGTTTTTAAATTTTCCATACTTAAATAGAAAATGGATAGTTTTGTCTTAGTCACCGGGTATATCACCTCAAAGGTAATTAATATAAAGGTAATCAATCATATTATTATCGCGGTTCCCCACATTAGAAAAATCCAGGTTGGTACCCAAACATTCTCTCAATAGTCAGGATTTTCTGTAAACCTTTCTAATAATGTACATAATTTGTTTTACAAATTGTAGAACTGTATTCTGAAATTGCAACTCTCAATTGGACGTAGTTATGCTGAAAGCGTCCAACCCAAAAAACATGGAATTAATAAAATGGGGGTCTTCGTAGTGCAGTGGGTATGACACTGGCTTCCTACACCGATTGTTCCGGGTTCGATTCCCGGTGAGGTCACAATTTAATCTATGTGATTTACACAAGCTTGGGTATTTTGTGATGTATTTCGCTCCTATGATTGGGCCTCCTGGACTGTTGAAGCGTATAAAAAAGACGGCTTCTTGAAATTTGGCTACAAAAACTTAGTAGGTTTTTGTAGTCAAATATACAAATTTAAAAAGTCGATAAATTCATTATTACATATTTTTTTGCATATGGGTTATTAGAGAGATGTTTTTTGAGGCGTTTTACAGATTGGATTATTTCTACATAATGTTTGAATACCTATACGAAAAACAGGACTTATTTTATTCTATGTGGGTTCCTTGTTCTTTAAATTTTATATAGCATGAATTATTATCGGAAGCGTAGAAAACGTTCAATCCCTTTAGACGTTTTCCACAAAATTATTATCGCGTGACAGTAGAAAAATATTAATAATAAAGCATAATACTTACGTTTATACCACATGGATGTTTTTAACCAATATTTTAGTTTGTCAAGGATTTATAAATTCGAAGCCGCAGGAAATAGTCAAACCACTTTTCTAAGTTTAAGCGTTAGTTTTACGGTGTTGGGCGTGACGTGGGTTAGAAAAATATTGAATTTACAAAAACCTATAGGACTTAGAACTTAGACGTTTTCAGAACATAAATATATCGTATTGAGCTATCCAAATGGGCGTATAAAGCATTTTAGCGTTTTGTGTGTTGGACGTTCAATCAATAGACGTATGCTATGAATGTCCGAGCAGTACTTGATTGAAATATGATTTAAAAATAAACGAAAGCATTTCATTAATTCAGCTAAATTATACGATTCTCACAGAGACGAAACTATTTACATGAGAAACTTGCTCAGAACATAAAATAATATGTTCTATGGAAACATGTATGGAAGTCTTTTTATAGGATGGTCCAGAGCTGTAAGAGCTGGCTTAAATGATCACTGTACACAATGCAATGTTTACCAATTCCATCGTAAGAAAATCCACAGATTATTAAATTTTTTAAAGTTCCATTCAGGGTGTCTCATAAACAGTAGAAAAAAAAATATAAGTAGATTCCCGCTTTGATAATAAGTCGAAAATGTTGAAGCAATCATGACTTAATATCAATAGTTACGGAGATATGCAACATTAAAGTTTGCATTTTAATTTTTCAATATTTCTGACCGATTTATGCAAAATGTTGAACTATCATTACAGTAACTTATAAAGATTAAGAAAAAATTATAAACCTTGTAAAAAAATCTATTTTCAATTCTAGCAAGTTTTTTATCGTATTATTCGACTTGTATTGAAGCTTCGTCCAAAACTATTAGTTATGGTTGCTTCAACATTATTAACTTATTTTTAAGGTAGCAATCCGCCTGTAAAATATTTACTACTAGCTATGAGATACCTGTATATGTTTCATATCTGAAATCCTTTCAACTATTTGAAGGGACTATGCTAGAGACATCCGTAGTCTATTCTCGTCAATAGTATGTATAGATTTCCCAGCTGGTAATGATACCTCTATATTTTAAAGTAACTCTGTTCCAAAATGAAATGCTTTAACAATTTAAAAATATTGTTGAATTTCACGTTGGCTAATGTACTTTATGTATATTTGTGATTTAATTACGCCATGTATATTTGTGATTAATTACGAGGGAGTGGTCTCGTCCAGATCCTGGCCCCCCGAATTGGTTGAAACCCACACGCCATTAGTTGGGCCGCTCTTGTTTGAGATGATGGGCTGAGGTTCCCATATTCTATTCCTGATGTTCCGACTTCGCTCCTTTGATCAGCTGCGATGATCCGGTGTTTAGAAGTTCCGACGTGTCTTTGAAGGTGGCGCCCGTTCGTAGGATACCGAATGTGTGTCTTACAATTACTGCTTAACCCATTCAGAAACGAAATATCTTACGAACGTACCACCCATAATGTTTTTTCTTCATATGTGGGGTATAAGAGTTAGGACAGTAATATCCAAAAAAAATTAATGCAGTCATCGAGGATTAATTAATTAAGAATGTACTGAATTTGAGATTTTATAGGAAATTATAAATTTGTGGCAAACATGATATTGGAAGGAAAAAATACTCGTAAATAAAATAAATATTCAGTATATTCTTAATTAGTAATCCTCGGTGACTATATTTAAAAAAATATTTTTATTTTTGGTAATTATTTCCATTGCTTTTATATCTTTAATTTAATAAAAACAACCTGAATATAAACGCACTTTTTGTAACGTTAAAACAGAATGTTACAAGTATTTGAATTTTAAATCGATATTATTTTCTTCTACATATTATGCTTTACGGAAATTTAAAATAATATTTATTAAAATTTATTTAATCTTAAATTTCTTTAAAAAATAAATTTTCCATAAGATATGTAAGTATTTCACATACATGTTACCTAATTTACAGGTGAAGTGTAATTTTCCTTTTCCTTTAATCCTCCTTATACACCTATAGAGATATTTGTTAACTTTTTATTCTTATGGAAGCATATTTTTCAAGTAGAAACCAAATAAATATCTACACTTTTTATAGTAGCAAAATTAAGCATTTTTATTTTAAGTTGATGCACTGTGCATAACTAATTATTTTAATTAGTGCCTACCTCTTTCAGAGAAACCGTTCTGTGTATGCCGTTTGCAAAGGTTCTAGGGTTTTAAGTATTACTTTGATTAGACTAGTTGTGAAGCAAACAGGACACTCAATAATTATATTAAGCATATTCATGTAAGAAAGTAAATTTAAAGGGATATTCATTTAAAAGGCTATAGGTATAAAAATATAAGAGCAATTCACTTCAGCACAGCAGCAACTTCAAAATAAATTAATAATTTTATTAGTTATGGCACTGATTAAAAATAAATTTGCTTGCTACGCGCAGAATACATATTAGTTTAGATTGTATTTAACACACGTAAAATTTTACTTAATATCTTACAAAATATATATATATTATAGAAAGGTCATGAAGCATTTCATTAACTCGCATAATTCAGTAAGAATTTGTAAGTAAATATTGTTTATTTAAAGATTGTGAAAATAAGTAGTAATGTCGATTATGTTTGAGGCGTGCACTATCGGTAGAAATATCAGTATTACACTGCTGGTTTTTGAATTACACCCGATTATCTGTTATTAATCTTGTGAATTAAAAATAAAGTTAATTTTGTCAGAACTTTGATTGGTTTGACTGAGTATTTTATATTGTACATAGTCATATTTTCGTTAACAATTTTCTAGTCATGAATAAATATATGAAAATGTACTACCACATAATCTGAGACAAACACTCAGCTTACAACAGTCAAAAAACAACTAGAGACGCAATTATTTAGACAATTGTACAAAAATTTCATAGAATCAGAACGTTACAATAATACATAACGTTTTCCACTCCAAACATGCACTATGCGAAAACACCTAGCCCTCTTAACCCTAGTTTTAACCATTAATACATTTTTTTGCATGTTGTCGAGTGTATAAGTAATAGTAAATAATTAATTAGGATAAATTATAGAATTTTCATAGAGACAAAGCTTTTAATATGGGAAACGTATGTAGAAGTCTTTATACGGTGGCTCAGAGCTTATTAGCTATATAAGCCGGCTTAAGTGATTACTTAATGCAATGCAACGACTTTTTTTTACTTTTATCTCGTGGTCAGCAGAGTACCGGGTCACAAAGGACCCCTTGCTCTTTCATCATTGTGTGAGGTGTAATTTACCTCACTTGCGGGGGTTTGGGGGTATTGTTACTGCGAAGGTGGCGCAGGTGGGGGATCCCGGGGGTTTTGCAACGTTAAGAACATCCACACATTATCAATTTTTTGCAAGTTGTATAATATGTTCTAAATGTGTAATCTTTCAAATGTTTGAAGGAACTGTGCTAGAGACATCTGAATGTGTTCTTCTCATGATATAGTAGATATACATACATTTCCTAGCTAATAATGGCACCTCTATACATATTTTTAAAGCGTAAAAATAAAATGCTAAACGTAAATATTAATAAAAAAGTGTATATTATAGATATCTCACAGAGACGAAACTGTATTAATTATGGGAAAGTAGGTATAGAAGTCATTTGGGTGTAACAGGACTTATGACCTGTCTTTTTATGGTTGGCTTAAGTGATCACTTTACACAATTGTAACATTCGCCATTTCCACCCATGATAGAATATACCATGCTTATTCATTTTTTTGGAAGTTGTATATATGTTCAAATTACGTGAAAAGCTTTCATATATGAGTTGTAAGCGCCTTTTCCATGCGGCCTGTACAAAGCCATTTTCATTCCCCTAAATCCCCACAGATGTCGCTAATGAGAAAATCTACATATATTTTTGCGGAATTTTGGGAGCAATATCCTTTATTGTGTGTAATGAAATTCATCCGAATACTTGCATTACACTAGGATACGCCAGGAAATATTATTTCCAATTTTTGTTAAATTCCTTTTTTACCAGTATTTACAATTCAGAATATTTTGAGTTTGTTCAAATCTTTCAGAACAGTGCTGGATTTATGTCACATAGACATTATTAATCAATTAGTGTATATTATAGATATCTCACAGAGACGAAACTGTATTAATTATGGGAAAGTAGGTATAGAAGTCATTTGGGTGTAACAGGACTTATGACCTGTCTTTTTATGGTTGGCTTAAGTGATCACTTTACACAATTGTAACATTCGCCATTTCCACCCATGATAGAATATACTGGCGAATGTTACAATTGTGTAAAGTGATCACTTAAGCCAACCATAAAAAGACAGGTCATAAGTCCTGTTACACCCAAATGACTTCTATACCTACTTTCCCATAATTAATACAGTTTCGTCTCTGTGAGATATCTATAATATACACTAATTGATTAATAATGTCTATGTGACATAAATCCAGCACTGTTCTGAAAGATTTGAACAAACTCAAAATATTCTAATAAAAAAGGTTATTTAAATATATTTAAAATTAAACAAGTGTTTTCCCAGTAGGTTTCCAAGTAAAATTATTTTTATTTGTTAATGTCCCTTGAGTTCTGTTCCGACAAGCACGGCGTTATATAAATTATCCAAACATATTAATAATAATAAATCAATAATAAAGCGTGAGATAGTAAATACAATGTTTAGCGCTTCATCGCGCGTATAAAATTGTTGTAAAAAACATTTCAGACTGAAAGGGTTAACGCTTTACCCATTAACATCCAGTGATTCTGGATGTACGTTCAATTAAAGCCATTATACACAACTGGCGCAACTTTGGGGGGAATATAAACAAATCGGAAATATATTAAAGAAAAAATCCATTGATCAATTCCGCCGAAATTGATATGTAATTATGTGAAGGAGAATCAGCCTCGGGGGCCAGGTTGTGGATTCTTTTGATCTGTTAAAAAGCGGGTCGCTTAAACGCAAACAAATTAATTACATTATTTATATGCCCCGATTTTCATGGAATCGTGCCACGTAATACCTATTTGTTGTTGAATGATTTGCGGAATGTTCTATAAACTTTAACTGTTATTTAATTTTAACTTCGTCTAGTGAAGTAATAACACGTGTATTTAAAAATTAAATTCCTATACGTTTTCTATTTTGATTCATTGAAATATTGTCGAGAAAATGTACTACTATGTTTTTCCATATTCATTTATTGAATGCAATTCTTTTGATTTTTTGAAACGGAAAACGTTCATGGTATCTCTGGATCAAAGAGTTTTTTACCAACCCCTTTGCTCTGGATGCAGCACTTCAGTGGCCTGGCGCAGGCGGACAATATAAGGGTGGGAACAGAACCAGGGATGAATGTGGATGACTCAAAAATATTTGTGGACATTTCCTACGTCTCATACTCCACGTATGTATAAACCGAAAACTTTCCACTTTAGACATAATAGAATATCATATTTGTAAATCATTTTCAGTCTAAATGCGCATAATTAAATTCTCATTATGAGAAGGATTCGTTAACAAGCTTATAAGAAAAAAATTAACAATAATACCTATAACGGTAAAATTGGTTGAAATAATTATCATTAAATTGAGTCAAAAACGTAATATCAAATTTCGATCGTAACAGAATCTCGCGTAGATAGGTGAAGTATTAAACTGAGTAATTAATAGTTGCTTGCTAATCTCTAGTTACTCCCGAAGTTCGAGTCACGAGTTAGTCTAATTGCTAATTACTAGTTACTCTCTAAACCTGAGTAGTAAAATATAAAATTATATTTAAACTCACTAAGAGGTTACATAGTTAATTTTTTTCACGCAATCCAAACGCCAAATTCATCAATAATTGTTTGAAATACTTTATTACGACATATTGTTTCAAATTTATTTGCATTGTTCAATCTACTTCTTTTTAAAACCCCTACTTCTCCTTCGTCACTTCAAATCCTCCACATAATTTCTTCTTCTAATTCTTTAAATTAAAAATTCAGGGTATGGTGCTTTGAGTAAAATAGACTTTGCAATTGTCTGTTGAGCTATGTCCGGTCTCTTTTTTTACATATGTATTTGTCATTTGTGTGTTACACTATGTTATTTATTATACGAAAACACCTTCTCAAATTTCATTGCCGAGTCAGATAATCGCAGGAGTTAGTGGGTTTTTTTTAAAATTCATACCACCTTAGTAAAACTTCTTGGTCTATTATGTTAAACTGACGTACATTAGGCAGGCGACGGCTTTGACTAATTTGGGGGTGGGCAAAAAATATGAAAAGGTCGAGAGCAAAGCCAGACCCGCGTAATCTTTATAGCCATGTGCTGACAGCATCCCTGTTACCCATTTGTCGGAGGCGGGGTACCACGGGGTCGACAACTATTTTAAATTTTGATATCAAGCGATATCAAGACTTACAATTCGATAGAGTACATATTAAATATAATCCAGAAAGTAAGTAAAAATATATTTAAAAAGCACTTTCCAAGTCGATTGGCGCTGTACAATCGGCCTCTGTCGGAACTGCACCTTTTTTAATATAATTTATTTATTTATGGTTTTTGTGTTTAGTTTTTAGTCCATGTTTATTTATAATGAAATTCAAAATAAATTAAATTTTAATAAATATTATTATTAATTTCTTACAAGTTGAGCGTTATTTTAAATGTGACACATGTCATATATGTTTTAAATGTGAGCTGTCACATAATATAAAAATATTTATGTCATAATAATATTTATTAAAATTTAATTGATTTTAATTTTCATTGAAAGCTAATCTTTTGCTATTTAATTATTTCAGTAATAATACTTGCATTTGTTTTATTACTTTATAGATAGGGAATAAAATAATATTAATCACATCTTAACAAGAATTATGACTTTGTCGATACCTTTCATCAGCTGAAACTAATAATTTTGGTTAAAAGCGAATATTATAATATAGTTAATGAATAACCAACAAAAAAGTTTCTGAACGTTTAAAATATGGTTTCATATTTTTTTTAAATGAAAATAAATTAAATAATTAAGAATCTTCTGTGTGTGGTTTTCTGGGCCGTTCTGCCCAGTATGTACGCGACCTTTTTTTTATTTATTTATGGTTTTTGTGTTTAATTTGTAGAACTCCATATTTATTTTTAGCGAAATTTAAAATAAATTAAATTTTAATAAATATTATTATTAAGTTCTACGGGTTAAGTATTTTTATGTGTTACAGCTGTTTCGGCTTGTAAGGCCATTATCAAACAGTGGATATACCACGTACAAACGACTTATTTATACAATTTTATAATGGATAATGGCCTTACAAGCCGAAACAGCTGTAACACATAAAAATACTTAACCCGTAGAACTTAATAATAATATTTATTAAAATTTAATTTATTTTAAATTTCGCTAAAAATAAAAAAAAATAAAAATACGCGACCTTTCATAGGATACTCGTTAAAATAATAAATGCTGAACTAAATTTAAGATAAACTTATATGTGATTAATTTTTTTTACCTTTAAACCTCTGTTGCAATTGTTGGAATTATTGTACTTATTGATTATAGTATCATATAGCATCATCTAAAATGTTTTGGACCCCCTGAATGCACACGTATGCTAAGGGAAGTTACCGTTTTTTTATGCAGAACACAAACATCGGAAGGCTGCAGGCAGAGGGAAGAAGGGTGGTACGTTAAACGATCTGATAAACATTAAATTTGTTGGCTATTAGGACCAATCCACGTGACTGACTGAATACTTCAAGGATGTTCAAGTGAATAGAGTTATTACTTTCAAATTAATATAATTTATATTATTTTTTACAAATTTAACCTTGTACTTCAAAACAGAATGTCAACAGCACGCTTTGGACAGGAGAAAAAACGAAAAATATTAGGAACAAACAGGAAACAGAACTCACCTGTAGCCGTAACCAAGATGTCCCAGAGCCTTTGATATAAATTGGCTTCTTCAGCATTCCGAAGGTTCTGTAAAAAGGAAAGACAGCCCATGACGACGATGTGACCTTAGCAATCGATTAATCACTTTTATAATCTAAAAAACTATTCCATTGACTTCTGTGACTATTTTTAAAATTTGGCAATTAAATAAACCTCTCATTTAATTACTGAACAGTGTCAGAGATACAAGATAAGTTACACTATCATATGTATATCAGTTCTTGACCAAGAAAAGGTCAGAGCAAAAGAAAAGAGATAATTCTTGTTTCTATGTTGAGTTTATATATTTGCCAGATTTACCGGGTGGCGCAATAAAGATGACACGTTACGAAAATAACCATTGGCTGTAATAAAAACGTGACAATATGAATTTGACGAAAAACACAATTATTGAATTATGGACCAATCGACTATCTATTCTATGTACCTACATTTGGAAATACAGATTTTTTTTTGTTTTTTTTTTTGAGGGGCTTTCATCGAGCTATTGAAAGACGTTCGCTAAACATATAATAATCATATGCCAAGTTATGTATGTGAACTTGTGTGCTTGGAATATATTTTAAAATAGGCTATTTAAATTATTTTTTTCCGCGTCGTATTATTATTATTATTATTTGCATATTTAAAATAAATGCAGTAATTACTGTACTATGAAATAATATATTTTCAAAATATTCTCGCACTTATGTTCGTGGGGTCTAACATTGAAGCAGAAGATAAAACTATTAAAAAATAATAATTGACAAAAAAATAAACTGTTCAAAGGATATACAAGTTTTTAATTGTAATAATTTTTTATTGTTAAATTTATGCACATTTTATATTATTTTAGATCGTTCCAAGCCTTGATTGCATATTTAGTTATAGGTATAATTTACGTAGGATAAAATATATAAAAAAATAATAATATTAAATGAACATAACAAAACTTATAAATAAACTTAGTTGTGATACTAGGTATTGCTTTTGTGCTCGGACGAGGTACTTTGCATTGTTAAATATAATTATTTTACATTATATATATAATTATTTTATATATAAATTATATATATGGGATGAAGTAGTGGAGTGAAATGTTTTTGATTTTGAAGGTAATGATGTCTAGTTGTGTTTATTGAGATGTTATCTTAATTTTTTTTTCAATTGTTTTATATTTTGTATATTTTTTATTTCGATTGAAAGATTGTTAAAAAATTTTATGCCTGAGTATATGAAATTTTGTTGATAATTTTTTGTATTGCATTTTGGGATTTTAAAGTTGGCTAGTAATCTTGGTGAGTGTTTTTTTCGAATTTTGTGTGTTCGTTTGCTTTGATGAGTTGCATAATTGATATTTTTTTGTATATAGTTTCTACCTTTGGGACTGGAAATATTTTGAATAGTGTTTGTGTGGAGAATGTTGATTTTTTTTAAAGTATGACTTTAATAATTGTTCTCTGAATTACTTTAATTCGATTTATTATATTATTATAAGTTCCGCCCCACCCTATTATTCCACATTATATTATTCCAGTAGTATTGAAGTGAATAAATTTTTCATAATCTATATAAGTTACTGTAATGATACTTCATCTTTTTGGCAAAAATAAATCAGAAATGTTAAAAAAAATACAAATTTTGATATTACATATCTCCGTAACTATAGGTCATAGAACATTTTCGACTCATTGTCGAGGCAAGGATCCACCTGTAAAGTTTTGCTACCAGATGTGAGACATCGTATAACATCGTATCATCAAAAAATGTATTTACTTTTCGATACGCACAAGCTATAAATTCATAGAATGTAATTTACAATTAAAAGCAACCCAAACCTATATTTTTCTAGCGACACAAATGCGAGTCACATATTGATATAAAGTAAGAATCACTTTATCATATAGGTATTCATACATCATTCAAATTCCATTAAAATCAATACGCCTTAATTTTTTAAGTTCCCTGTGGATATCAGAAATCACCAATACTTTTTGCACATTAAGTAGTTTTCATTTTGTGAATTTTTAAGATAAAAAGTAATTCAGGTAAGCTTTATTAAATAATTGCAGTCGTTATCAACAAAATAGTATTTAACATAATGTTAAAATATTATTTGAAGTATTATTTTTAATCAAGATAAATTATTATAAACGTCTCACAAGCATAAAGCTATTCATATTCTGCCGTGTATATTAGACATTTCAGGCAGACGTTTCGGATCCCATTGCGGGGTCCATCATCAGGGCTGATGTGTTTTAATGTGTGTGGCTGATGTAGTGGTTAAGTATTGGCTCGCGACACTGCGTCGAAAGCAGGGTGTATCGTTGCTCTTTTTTAAAGTTAAGTTTTTTTATAATTTTTGATAGTTAGAAAAGAATAACTATAGATATAGCGTAGTTTTTTAACGCTTCAACAGGCCAGAAGGCCCAATCACAGAAGCAAAATACATCGCAAAATACTCAATCTCGAGTAAATCATAGATTAATTCTGACCTCACCGAGAATCGAACTCGGAGCCCTCGGTGTGTGAAGAAAGTGTCATGCTCATTGGGCTACGAGGGCCGCCAATTTTCTTAAAATATTTTAAAGATTTCCTTCAAATATTTAGATATTTAGATCCTTCAAAATATTCTTCAAATATTTATTTCCTTCAAATATTAGGTCCTTACATATGAAATTGGCGTTTAGTATGGGAGGAACATAAAGCCGATTTTTTTTAATTATAATATAATTATTTAATCAAAGTATGTACCATTGCTATCTATGCACTTTTGCCATCTCATAGGTAGTTCATCAATCCCTTTACTAAAAAAACCATTCGGACGGGAATCAATAAAATCTTTGAAGGCGGTTTGGACTGCCCCATCGGAGTTGAATTTTTTCCTTTGCAAGAAGTTATCCAAATTTCGAAAAAAATGGTAATCTGTTGGGGCAAGGTCCGGAAAGTACGGTGGATGTCTTAGACATTCCAATTGAAGCTCCTCTAATTTGGTAGCCGTCTGTTGTGCAGTGTGTGGTCTAGCGTTATCATGAAGCAGCAGTGGCCTAGAGCGATTAACCAGCCTGGGTTGTTTAGCAGCTAGCTTTTCCATCATGGTTTGCAGTTGCTGATAATAGACATCTACCGTAATCGTCTGACCAGATTTAAGAAAGCTGTAGTGAACGACACCACCACTAGTCCACCAAACGCTCACAAGCGACTTTTTTGGAGTCAATTTTCGCTTGGGGCATGGTTTGGCAGGGTTCGGCAGGGTTCAGCCATTGCGATGAGCGCTTCCGATTATCGTACAGGATCCATTTTTCATCACAGGTAATGATTCAATTTAAAATCCCTTCATTATTGTGCCGGTTGAGTAATGCAACGCAGCAGTCAACGCGCGTTTGTTGATTTGCTTTACTCAATTCATGAGGTATCCACCTTTCAAGCTTTTTCACCTTACCAATTTGCTTCAAGTGGATTCAAACAGTTTTATCACTAACACCGCAGCCTGCAGCTAACTCGGATGTGGTTTGCGATGGATCCGCTTCCACAATAGCCTTCAATTCTTCATTATCAACTTTGGTCTCCGGCCGTCCACGGGGCTTGTTCTGCAGGTCGAAATTTCCAGAACGAAAACGTTGGAACCAAAAACGCACTGTGTTTTCTTTTGCGGCACCGTCGCCATACACATCATTAATCCTTCGAGCCGTTTCTGCAGCACTGGTGCCACGGTGGAACTTGTACTCGTAAATAACGCGATATTTCAAGTTTTTCATTTTGTAAACTGAGTGACGCAAAGAAAAAAACAATTGAGGAAAAAACAAATGAATTATAATTTTTAAAACACAAATACATGAGTAAATAGCTGTATAAATTTGGATTTGGAATTCCTAACCAAAGAGAAGATATTTGAGATCAAATTTGCCAGTACGGCAAAACGCCAATTTCATATGTAAGGACCTAATATTTGAAAGAAGACAGATAAAGAACATACCATATACAACTTTCAGAAAATTTATGATGTGTGGATGTTCTTACGGTGGATTTTGTGAAAGTTTCACTGTGTACAGTGATTGAATGATTGATGAAGTGAATTTATTAAAATTCATATACTTTTCAATGCTTTCATTCAAAATCTTTATGATTTTTTACCTTAAAAAACTTCCACAGAAGTGTGTGTATGGTATAATATTATAATTATGTATGAGAAAACTATAAACAAGATTTTATTCGATGTATTTAAAAATATAAGTAAGTTAACTCTCACCAAGTTTCATACATTCATGTGATTCATTTCACTTGAAGTTATTAAGAAGTAATTTAATACTCATTCTTGTGATGTGCTATCAGCAACATTATGTGATCGGCTCGTATTTCAAGCTTCAAGTAGAGACAGACTAGCGCCTCATAGGGCAGGATTATCCTAAATACGTATGCAAAACATTACATATTTTATGTCCGTTTAAAAAATCTTAAAAACACAACAGGGTCATATAGTTTTATGAGGGTCGAACGTTGTATTTTAACCCTTATTTATTGTGAACCATATTTACCACGTGTGTGCGGCATGTATAAACATCAATAACAAATAATGTAATTATTTAGAATATAAAATAAAAACTTGTCGACCATAATAGTATTTATTTCTTTTTATAATATACCTACCTATATATTTTGGACTTTTGTCTATATAGATTCAAACTCACATTTTTTAAAGTTTTGATGAGATTTCCGAATGTTCACATGAGACTCTATTTTAAAGTTGTGACGAAATGTACACTGTAGCTTAAGCTCTTTGAAACATTTTGATAATTGTATATGTGTACTAATGTTTAAAGGGTGTAAAAGAACGATTGTGATTTACTAATAGTGTAGAATATTTTTAATGTATAGTAAGAGATTATCTGAAAACTTTAAGATATAAGATAATAGATTGACTCGTGAGACAATCTCGATTGTTAGTTAGGTTAGGTTAAATAGTTAGTAAATATGAAATAGAATAAATAAATTAATTAACATTAATATTAACAAATGTTGGAATAATATTATTCTGACAATGGTTTTGTACATTTACAACATTTACATTTTTTTGTTTTGTACGGTGGTTTTGGTTTTGTACATGTACAACATTTATTGTACATTGGGGAGTAAATTCCACATTTATTGTGATAATAAAATGCGCGGAAAATTAAAGAATAATTGTTGATCGCTATCTATGCGCATCTATAGCTTTTTCTTGATTGATATTCTACGCTCAACAATTCGTACCGAGTGATTAAAATCTAATATATAAATATAAGTGATTAAAATTTACCTTTATAATTACTCTGCATCACGCTTAGAGAATAGAACGCTGTTTATTTTGTTCGTCTCTAGGCCGTCTTACAAATGTTGGATTACCTGATCATGCCAGGTCTTTTTTGACCGCCTTCTGTTTCTCATTACTCTTTCACAAATTTCACACAACCGAATCCAATTTTTTTTATGCCTTTCTGGATCTGCATAAGTGCATAAGGCGCGAGACTAAATGGTAAGAAGAATGTTATGGATGTAAGGTAAAATGATATAGGCAACTAAATCCTTATATATTATAGGAAAGTAGTGGTTGTATATGAATTGCTTGTGAAGAAGAAAACCAATTACAAACCTTCACCAAATAATGTTTTCTTAATTTATTTGTATTAAATTTTAAGCGTATCAGCGTAAGAATTGGTGATTCGAAATGCGTATTGGGCGCATCGACGCCCACAATCCATTATCGTGGGTAAATCTGGCATTCCTTCGGTGTATTTATGGAAGATTGGGAATAAAAACGAGATCATAGCTATACAATCTACAATCAACATTCAACTACCGAACATTAATTTTAAAACATCTGTATAATTATTCTCAATTAATTTAAAAAAAAAGCATATTTTTGATTACGCAGATTCTATCTTTGGATTCCCTGAGAGTGTTTTAGAAGAAATCACCTAAAATTCGTAATGTGTCTACTTGCGCATGTATTTCGAGGCAAATCATCTCCGGTGTTTGTGCAGCGTCTCGTGTGTGGTCCAACAGACCCGGCCTGATGTTTCGGTTGCAATGTGCTAATATTTTAATGAACGCAAAACAACCGAAGAATCAGCGCGTAAACATATCTTCTCTCAGATATTTTTCCCTTGAATATTTGAGATTAACGTGTTCGATTTGTTTGATTTAATAGAGTGTCCTTGGTAATACCTACTATTAAAAAAAAATAGAGCGTTAATTTATATTAAGGGTTTGCACTACCCTGGGAGACAAACATTTTGGCAGGAATCTTGTAGTTTTTTTTATTTTTTATTAGCACTTATTATTATACAAATAAAACTATAATTTTTTGAAAAAAAATTGCAAAAAAAACATAACATGGCAGCTTCATGTCTATTTTTATTTATTAACGGTGGACGTCTGTTCGAGATACAAAATATATTACATAGTAAATGATCTTCTTTTCTGTCTCGAAACGTGCACCGGGGAAGTCAGCCACGGAGGGGGAGTTCTACGTAAATAGACATAACGTGACCATTTTTTTTTTAATTTCGATAAAATACTAGTTTAATTAGTGCCAATAAATAAAAACATTATCTTTTGTAAAAACCAATCAATTTCTACCTAAATTTTATTTTCCATTAAGCTAATGTGTCATGTCCATGAGCTTATTTAGACGCTCGCCTAGTGACCCAGTTGGTCAGGGGTTCTTGCCTTCTTCCAGGAGACTGCCAAGTTATTTCTATTTACACAACATAGCTTAGTTTTTAAATAATAAATATATACAGGCAAATTCATCCCTCTATTTAGTTGAGATAAATCTCAATACTGTGTACCACACATTGAAATTTGATCTGAAAACAATGTCAGAGATTATCTTGAAATAATAATTGGTAAAAAGTGAAAAAACATAATCACGAATACACGGTTCGATTTGACAGCAAGACTCGAGACAAATGTCACCTAGATACTTGGATAACTTATAATAAGCATAATGAATTAAATTATAAACATTGATTCCATTTTAATTGATGTTGGGGAGATTAAAATTCACTGAAATTTGACGTTTGACGTACAAGGGTGAAGATGCCGAATGTCTGAGACATGTTGTGTACACGGTGGCTACGAAAGCCGAGAAAGAGACTCCAAAAAATTTCATAGAGATAGTCTCGATGATAGTCTCGAAAATCTCTTGATGGATTTTAGCCAAACAGCCCAGAAAGACAACTAATCTAAAAATAATTTCCTAGTTACAAGTTTGGTCTTAGCATCTTATTCAAATCAATACCAAATTTTTCCCCTTGGATCAATTTTATTTAAAAAATTTATTAAAAAATTATAGTATAATTGAGCCCTTGCCCGGAATAACGTTGTATCCAACACAAATGTCAATTTTGAGTTATTGATGCAGTTATGTTGGGTATGTTATTATGCATCGTTTAAGGTAGATAATATGTCAAGAAAAAAATATTTAGGCTTCTGGCTGCATTTTAAAGTTATTGGTTTGTGGAAGAACGTTGTACATTGTTTCTCAAAATGGCGTCGCCGCGCGTCAATATCGTGGAGCGTGGTTTAATTCACATGAATAAAGGGAGAAAACGAACATCAAATGTTTTAAACTGGAAAGATATCAAAGCCAATAAGTTGAAGGATGCAGGAAAGGAGTGTTTATCCAGAAAAAATATTATCAAACCAGCAATTGACCCGCCGGAACATGTTTGTGGAATAACGTTGTATACGATTTGGCAGTTCTGATTGATTGTAATTTCATATGTGACAATATTATTTTGTCGAACGTTAACCGATTTTGCTCAATTGATTTATCCATATTGATATTTGAAATGCTTTTTGATAACAATGCTGGCATTATTTTTGATAATAATGCTGGCGTTATAGTGCCCTTTATATCGTAACTTAAAATAATACCGATACAAAAAGTTTATTTAATTCCTCGATCTTTTTCGTAGGGTCGAATTTGAGCCAAAAATGTTTAAATCCTGGAGGTTTTCTCCATTTTAATCATAAGAAATTGAATGTCCGACGCCATATTCAGCAAACAGACGGAGATAGGTAATAGTATGTACGAGAGACTTATCGTTCCGTAAAAGCTCTTTACCTACTGATGATCCCATCACAATTAGAGCTAGAACCTCCCACAAAGAATTAGAATCATGGACCTCCTATAGCCTTCTACCAACTCTTTGTGGAAGAAGGGGAAGAAGTATGGAAAAAATCATGCAGTTAGGGAGCCTGGAATTAACTTTAATGAATTGCAATTCACTGCCAATAAGGCTGCTAAGCTCAAGGACCTCGATGACATTTGTGAATTCACAATTCATGTGAATTAGAGGGGCATGCTGCTTTTAAAAAGCATTATTAAGTAAAGCAGAAGAAATAAAAAACATTTTGCGGAATAACGTTGTTTGTGAAAATTACTTATACAACGTTTTTCCACTGATTCAGCATGTTTTTTTACAATAGATTCAAATTTAATAGTCTTTTTTCCCTATTTCATATCAAGATTAGTTAAGAATTATATATTTGTTATATTTAAAATATAAAATGTAATAAATTCTAACTGGTTTCATTTTTTCCATTTTTCTCGTAATGAGAGTATTGTTGGATACAACGTTATTCCGGGCAAGGGCTCAATTATTATTATTTTTTAACGAAAATTTGATAGATCTTCTTGATAGTCTCCACGAGTCTGTTTGCAATGTTTCAGCTCGATTGGATCACGGGAAAAGGATTAAAAATCGATCCGAAGTTTTTTCGACGGCAAGCAAGCAGACGCCACGGAGTATCATAAAGGCAGTAAAAACAGAGAAAACATTAATATAAACAGTAGATAATAAAACGTGATTATCAATGTTGGTATTATTGCAAATGCTAGAATAAGGCTGAAAGATGTAAGAAAGGTATTTAAGATAGATTGCAAGAAGACGCACGTATTTAGATTATTCAGGCACAAGGAGCGAACTTGATGACAAGATTGTGAAACAACTTAGTTGGGTATAGATATTAAATTAATACTTTCTTGATAAATTAACAAATTCTGAAACAGTTGAAACGGGCACCTGTGTGTATGGTTCATCATCATCAATTTCAGTTATTTATTGTTTTAATGTTGTCAGTTGTTTACTGTTAATTATATACACAGGTAGGTATTATAAATACGCACAGGCAATTATATACACAGGTATATAATTGTCTGTTTATGTTCAGACTATTTCAGAATTTATTATTTGATCATCTAAGTATTAATTTATTATCTATACCCATCTTAGTCGTTTCACAATTCTGTCATGAAGTTCGCTCCTTGTGCCTGAATAATCTAAATAAATGCATTTTATTGCATTCTATCTTAAATAACGGCCTCCTCCGACATTCCTCTCCATCTTCCTCTATCCTGACATGTACTCTTCCAATGCCTTATGCTTACAGTTATCATGTCTTGCTGCACTTCATCCAGTCATAGGAGTTTGGGTCTACCAACGTCTACCTTAGGACTTTGTGTTGAGAATTTTTTTGGCATTCTCTCTTCACTCATTTTTTCTACGTGCCCTGCCCAATGCAGCCTCCCTATTTTGATAAATTGTATTATGTTTGGCTCATTGTAAATATTGTAGACCTCCTCGTTGTATCGTATTCTCCAAACTCCGTTTATCTATACCGGACCGAATGTTTTTCTGAGTATTTTTCTTTCAAATAAAAGGAGAGAAATTTCATCCTTTTCACTCAATACCCAGCATTCAGAGCCAATATACAGTGTGTATATGGTTGCCTGGGTATATATTAGGTCCTTACATATGAAATTGGTGTTTAGTATGGGAGGAACATAAAGCCGATTTTTTTTTATTATAATATATTTATTTAATCAAAGTATGTACCATTCCTATCTATGCACTTTTGCCATCTCATAGGTAGTTCATCGATCCCTTTACTAAAAAAACCATTCGGACGGGAATCAATAAAATCTTTGAAGGCGGTTTGGACTGCCCCATCGGAGTTGAATTTTTTTCTTTGCAAGAAGTTATCCAAATTTCGAAAAAAATGGTAATCTGTTGGGGCAAGGTCCGGAGAGTACGGTGGATGTCTTAGACATTCCAATTGAAGCTCCTCTAATTTGGTAGCCGTCGGTTGTGCAGTGTGTGGTCTAGCGTTATCATGAAGCAGCAGTGGCCTAGAGCGATTAACCAGCCTCGGTTGTTTAGCAGCTAGCTTTTCCATCATTGTTTGCAGTTGCTGATAATAGACATCTGCCGTAATCGTCTGGCCAGATTTCAGAAAGC
>JADDOH010016881.1:0-33444 GCA_016648135.1 Agrypnia vestita | reverse complement strand
CTCCCCAACGCGCCATATTTGTTTCATCTGTCGCGGACTGAGAAGATCGCATCGATAATACTAGCCGCGAAGTCCGCGAATGACATAAGCATGCTCATAAATAAGCAAGTCTGTTCACACATGCTCCAAAGATACCCCTTCTCTATGGTGAATGACAGTGGCATGCTTATAAATCAACCGGCGGTTGATTTTTGAGCATGCCACTAGGTGGCATGCTCATTTCTAGCAATGTGCGTACACACATGCCACTAATAAGCATGCCACTGTCAAAGTCGATACTGCGCATGCTCACGTGCCACTAAATTAGCATGTGTATCAGACGCCTATTATTCGTTATTCGGTGAGGAATCGCCGAAGCACGATCACAAATACAATCATCATTTCGATCTAACACCAAACACAAAATCACAGTTGATCTCACAATTGTGCCGTGTCCAAGGAAGAGACTTGGCTCTTGCGTCTGAATGATTCGCTGAGAGAAGACGAATTTAGTTGGTTATTCTGACCCGTGCACAAAATAAAAAAGACAAAAAATAATCAGTATGACATCAATCAATAGTCAACAAAAAACAAAAACAATTAATGAAAATATAGTTATCTCATGAATTAAATTAAATCTATATCTAGATTATTAAAAATCTTTAATTATATTTACTATGTCATCTCTACTTGAGTTTTTAAAAATTATTTTATTTTTTCACTACTAGTTTAGAGAAAATCAGAATGTCTCATCGACTGGTGAAGTATCAAACTAAACAAAAGATATTACAGTAAATATGATCAAATTGTATTTAATAGTTATTATGATTCTCTACCATATAAACGCCAAATCCATCAATAATATAAATCTATACCTGTCTGTCTGTTCACCATACAAATCTACACCGTTTGACTGATCTGAACCAAATTTTGCATATTTTTTCTTGGGGACCGGGCGAGTAATATACACCACCCTGAGGATTCTACTCGCGCCCCTCCCTCGTACAGGAACTGTCTATGATCAAGTTATTCAGCATTGCCGAATAACTTTTGGAAAATTGTTAGAAATGTTTCAATTCTTTAGCAGGAGTAGTAATGTGTTTTTTCTTGTTTCTCCAAACTATGTCTCCCATCCTAATATTTTTCTCATAGCCCGACTGTAAGCACCGCCAAGGCACGCATCGGTAACAATTTCTAAATCCTTTTTGTTACATGTACTTTTGGATTTTCATTTTGGATATACCTAGCAATAAAGTTTTGATTTAGATTTTTGATCTTCCAATGTTATTGTGCAGTCGTTTATTATTTCACAATGATTCAATGTGTGGCCAATGTGTATCATTCAATCTTCTATTCATTTGTAGAGGTTCATTATTTAACAAAAAAATGTCATCTAAATATCTAACTAAACATAATAATTTCATTATCTGTCTATTCGTAACGTCCGCAACTTGCTGGAATGAATCTGGAATTACAACTTCAGATAATTATCGGGTAACACGCAATGGCTCAGGCAGCACGCAACGATCGCCCAATAAATTACCGTGATTTTTCACGGGCGTACGGCTAGTAATAAATAACTCTTGTAATAATAAATTAGTGAACCAGTGCTGGAAATGGTTGTTACTTATCTTGTATATATACGAATGTCTCAATTCTGCAAATAAATAGATTACATAGTCACGGGTGATGATGATTTTCAGATGATATATATCATTAGAAATGTTCAATTGTCTAAAGAGCTTCGTAACAATGAAATGCAGCGTCATTTATTATTTTGTTTTGAACTTAATTTATTATCATTGAAAAGGCTTTTTTGTGCTTACATTTTTCTTTGTTCTACAGTAATTATTGGGATCCACTTTCTATCTTTTTCTGTACTAAAAACATAATTTGTACAGAATTTTTATATACCTACTTATTGTATTCACCTATGAATTTCATATTTTTACACTATATCTATTCTGAATATTCTGTTAATTAACGATTCCTTTATTTTTATTTTCTTTATTCTATGAGTCTAGTGTATTGTGTGTTTTGAAGGCTTCATGTCTGTGTAATACTTAAATAAAAAAATATTTAACAAAACATCCTTAAAATTTTTCGATCACATCTTGTGTCAAAGTAATGCAACTTTGATGCTCTCCTTGGTACAACTTTGGACCGTTGAAGACCTAGCATAGTGGTGGATGGATGCGTTGTATCTAGCAGGGGAGACCTTCAAGTCAGCCATAAGGGAAAACTTAGGCCCGGTTGTTTCAAGTTCGATCAAAGTAAGCGGTCGATAAAAGCATAGATTTTTACGAAAACGGATCGTCTGATTGGTGGAGAACGTAAAATTTCAGTTTAAACTCTACGCTTACTTTGATCGAATTTGAAACAACCGGGCCTTAGACAGACATCTAAAAGTACAATATCACATCTGATCATAGACAGTATATATCAATACTATCATGAAACGGAAAGAAAAGGAAGACAGTATGAAAACAACACAATCAAAGCACACAATGTACTTATCAATAAGATTAAACAGAACCGTTCTGTCAATTTATGTGCATAATTATAAATTTTCTACTAAATGTGATGATATATGTATTCGTAACGTGTGTATGAATAATATAAACAGATTGTCACGACATTCTAAAAAGAAGAAGGTTTCCGAACGGTCTGGAGTAGTTTTTTAAGTTGCTGATATACACTAAAATATGTGGGAAAATTCGAGAAAAACAATTTCTATATAAATCGCGTGGTGGCGTGTGAAAAAATTAGCCCGACTACACGAGGTGTAACATGTAACACGGAGTGTAAGAGTTCTAATCTTATAGAACATTTTTACACCAATTTGATTTGCCACGAATAGGCCACCACATCGGTTATACAACAATAATACTGGCACTACACATATGACTTTTTTTAATTTTTACAGTCTCATGAAAGTATATAGAATAGAACAGGTAAGAGCGATCTTCGTCGCAGTAAAAAAAACGCGTTTGATCATGCTGGTAGAGATCTACAAAATCACCCAGTTGACGAACCGAACATCAATGGTCAATGGAGAAGCATACAACTAATGAGACTACACAAGTGAGAGTTATCTCCCAAGATACTGGAAATATAGATGGGAGCAAAATCCGTATCTCAGAGATTCTTTCAAGTAGGAAATCTCTTAAAAAATCTTCTTCATGAACAGGAAGATAATAAAATTATTCTAATATTTCAGTATTTTAGAGATAAATAATGCAATTAAAATTTTAAATATATCTTAATACCGACCGACTTCAAAGCGGTATTTAGATAATTATAATAATAACGTCAGTTATCTGGAATTGATATTTTAAAATAATTGTTATGAGGTTTTGTAATTAGTAAATGTAATTGCGAATTCTCTTCGACATTTATCGGTCGTGGATTTGGTTAAATTTCTAACAATAGGCGAGATATACATTTATTTTTAGTCGGCTTTTCGATGACATTCTGAAACCAGGGCTGTATTGGCCGTAGCCCTGTGGGGCCGCGCTACAGGGCTGTTATTTAAATCAAGAGGATTTCCCTTCCTAACAGGCGATATTAACAGCGTTTAGCACCAGATGGGACACCATTATACTGACACTAAATCTGAATTTATAAACGCAATAGATGAAGGTATTTTTGAAGGCACGAAGGAATTTGATCAATTTAAGAATAGCTTTTATCTTTTTGTATTCTATTTAAGCTTTGGTTGTAAATTTAAAAAAAATAATACCCAGAAATACACATTTGAAGCTTTGTTAGTTCAAGTATTGCACCCAAATAAATAATTTCCGTATGCTTGTCCACCCGTACAGTAAGTAACTCGTCAACAACTATATAAAATCCTCAATACTAATAATTTCGAATGTCCATCAGTCCTTCCGTAACTTTCTATCCAATAGCTGATCCCATTTCTTTTTCAAAATTTATATGATTTCAAACTAGAATTTTTTTTAATAGCTGATGCACAGCCGTTATGTTTTTTTAGTACAAATAATCTGAACAATTTTTTTTAATATTTAGATTTTTTTTAAATATTTCATTTTAATGAAAATTAAAACTAACAAGTGCCTATTTTACTATATTGCATATATCATTGGTATTAATCATTAATCAAAATATATAATTCTCTATATAACAACGTCCGTCGCTAACATTACTAGAGGACTCAAAAAATAATGAGGTATAAGAAGCAAAAAAGCATATAATTTTTTATTAAATAATGTCCGTCACTAACGTTATTAAAATGTTGTTCTCAGACTGGCGGCCAAAGTATATAATAAAATTTACGTTATTTTTGACGGGTTATATATAGCTAGTACTTTATGATTATAATCAAAACAAATCAAAAATTGACAACGTTGTGAACGTCTATAATTCGTCATTATAATTTTGAATGAAAAACTAAATATAATGTAACCAGTGAGAGCTTTTGGATGACTCTGAGAAAAAATATATTTCGGTCTCATTTGCACTACCATTGGCTCCATAAAAAAAAAGAAGACACATAACATAATGAGATAATCGTACCAAAGTTAATCCCGGTTAAACTTATACGAAGGACACATTCTTATAGTGATGTTGCAATTTTTCGGAACAAAGTTCTGAGAAATTTAAAACCAAATTTATCAATCAATTAGAAAGACATGCATAAAAAACCCAATGAACGAAAAAATATTTTGGCTGCTACCGGGATTCGAACCCAGATCACCTAGCTTTCCGGGCAGACATGTTGCCAATTACACCACATCAGTCTGAAACTTTTCCGCCGATATATCGAAATGATAATTTGATTTTCCAGCTTACGAAGTTCTAGAAAAGCCTAGACTAACTTAAACACGTAAATCTGACCATCTATGTCTTAAGATGAGAGATCCTAGGTAGATAATATCATGGCCATATTTGTAGTCATTAAGAATATTCAATACGAGTATGATACTTCTCTCCAACATCACGATTTGTTAGTATTCTTCATTCACAAAGTAGTAAAGACAGATTAGATATAGACGAAATTTTATTGCAATTGACGACATGATCATCATTGCCACTGCTATTAATATCGAGATGAAGGAACGGCAATCGAGATGGTGAGGCCGCGTTGGACGCAGAGATTCCGATCACATTTGTATCTTCCCCGGATTACATCCAGAGAAAGACCAAAGAATTCAAGGGTGGCGCAAAGGGGTGGTCAGATGCAGAGGCATGGATTTGGTGACGTTATCCAGGGCAGAAGAACGTATAGCCTGAGGACGACGAGAGCTGACCTAA
Source organism: Agrypnia vestita (assembly GCA_016648135.1). Classification (NCBI taxonomy): domain Eukaryota; kingdom Metazoa; phylum Arthropoda; class Insecta; order Trichoptera; family Phryganeidae; genus Agrypnia; species Agrypnia vestita. The sequence goes on along the minus strand of JADDOH010016881.1, from coordinate 28,188 downwards.
ACAGTCGACGACAGTGAGTTGGGATGTAGCCATGGGAGAAGAAGAAGAATATGATCATTGATGCAACTACCAACTGCATGTAGACTAATATATAATTTCTTAAAAACGAGCAAAATGATTTTGTGGTGACATTATTAATTAAATAAATAATAATAATAAAAATATATTTTAATATTAAAATATCAACATGTTTCATGGTCAATTTATATAGCTACTAACAAATTAAAAAACGAAAATCGAAGTATATACAGTAAAAAATATAAAAATAATATAATATTATAAGGTGTTTAAATAGCAATAATTATTCCGAATTTGCGGAATATCTTTTTTATAGATCATTATGTTGATGTTATTAAGGGTTTACAAATTTTACATACAAATTATACTAAATTACAGTTGGGAAGATTAGACATTTTGGAAATAAGAAATAGTGGCAATAGTTAATTGAAAATTATAATTAATCAGGATCTTTTTACAAATAGTAATCTTTTAAATTTGTTTTCAAGTTAGTTCTTAATTATTTATTCATTTTGTATATATTATTTTTATATTTTTACTGTCTATACTTCGAATTTTGATTTTTAATTTGTAAGTAGGTATGTATACATTGGCCCTGAATCATGTTGATGTTTTCAATATATAAATTTCAATATTATAAAATAAATAAATATTTGAGGACAATATTTTGTATGACAATACTGTATATAACAATGGGTATATCATCACGCTTAAGATTTATGGGCGTGTCCTGCCTGTGTTTGTGCTAAACCAAATAAAATAAAATATTGTTTTCCAGAATTCAATTAGAAAACAACAAATTACGTAAACGTGAAACGTGTCATCAGACGTTGATTTTAATGTATTGGCATAATTTCAGTGTTGATGTCACGACCAAGTCGATGCAAATTAAGGCAATTTCGGGGCAAATTGTATCTCGGTGAAATTCTGCGATCCTGTTCGTCCCGGTGTGTTGCCGTCTCGCTCTGCGTCGCGCCGTCCCTCTCCCGCCTCCCCTGCACCACTTTCCGCAGCCCGTATCTTTATCTAAACCCTTTCCAAAGGGAGCGAGATGTAAAAAAACTAGCGCCGCACGCGCTCTCTCGCCGTCTCGCTCCCCCGCGCTCCCCGCCCGGAGCCATCCCTTATAAGTTTTCCTTTAAAACCGGGATAATAAATTTAATGCAGAAACCCGCCAAGGAAAGCAACAAAAGTTATGTAATTTATTTTAAGTTTGTGTTTCTAGGTAAAGCGGCATCCAAACACCAACAGTGTGAAAGTCAATTCCACACATACATACAAGTATACATATAGAAACCAGGGGCGTGCGTTCCATATAAACAAAAAACTGTACATAATTATAATTTATAATTTCTGCGATTATGTATTCATTTATACGGCGCGAAGTACCATTTAAAAAAATACAATTTAGACAGCTTAGATTAAAGACACGCTTGTTAGTGCAGTGGTTAAGACTCGTCTAGTGATCTAGTCCCATTCCAGGAGACCAGCAAGTTAGTCTTATTTTCGTAACACAAGAGTTTAGATTTGTTTAAAAATAGTAAGAATATTTATGTGGCATATATTCCATTTCCGCAGATAGTATATTTCCTTCCAATGAATAAATCGATATTAGCAAAACCTAAGTCCATGAACGCCACTGATACAAACCTACTTATGAATTTATAATTGGTTGAATTTGTTTTTAAGTTAGTCTAGTCATTTGTAAAACTTCGTAAGCTGGAAGATCAAATGATCGCTCTCCGGCAGGGCTGTACTCAGACATGCTTGGGCGTGCGTAGGGCGGTGCTTAAGGGTGCTAAATTAGGAGGGTAACATAAAAATTAGACTTAACGCAAATATCACAATTACTGTCTTGTATTAAAATATGAAGAGGATTTATTAAAAGGCACTTAAAGGATTCAGTTCGCAAAATTATTCGAAAATAATAAGATAAAAATTTTGTGGAAAAAAAATAAATGGGTATATATATATATTATGTCGTAAAAATTCAGCTAAGGGTGGCAGAACTGCACTAAAATGGATAGGCTCAAAACAATTTCAAATTTTATGCAAATGATTTAAACGCAATCTACATTGTTGTCATGATGCTGTAAAATATTATTTCACCAGATATGCATCCAAAAAATTACAAATTTCCGATGATTGTAGGTAGGTTCATTTATAATACTTATGTACGTGAGTTAGAAGTTATATTTCTTTGGCATACGCAAAATAAACAGCGCCTTACTTCTCACAGCACAACCGCCAAAGTACAAACGAAATGCAGAACTATCTGAACGTGAGGAAGCGTGAAATGAACCAGCCGCAAAACTGGCAAGTAAAGAGATATCGCAAGTAAGGGGATAGCGACGACATCTATCGAGTTTCACATATAGCTACCGATGGCGGTAATATAAATAAAATTTCACCCTCGACGCGCTAAAAGATTCTCAGTCTCATGTAAGTACATTTTATTTACATTTTGTTATGAATTTTTTGTGTAAAAAAATATTACAGGGACGGTAATAAATTGTAAGGACGTCCCTAGTTAAAGTGTCGACACCTTAATTAGGGATGTCGCCGATTGAAAATACAGCATAGTATAAAATTATAAGTTTGTATTAGCGTTGAAAAAAAAAAGTAACCCATAAAAACCAAGTTATTACAATACTCCCTTACTCATTTTCGGATTTCGTATCTACCGTATGCGTCGGAATCTCCATACAACTCACTGATTTGTATGAAAAAACCATTAAAATTTTGAAAAATCCATAATTATACTATAATTGTTATTTTTTTAACGAAAATTTGATAAATCTTCTTGATCGCCGCCACGAGTCTGCTTGCAAAGTTTCAGCTCGATTAGATCACGGGAAAAGGGTTAAAAATCGATCCAAAGTTTTTTCGACGGCAACCAAGCAAGCAGACGCCACGAGTTAATGAAGGGACTAATAATGAACACACAAAAGTATCGATACCAAATTTACTGCAGGGCATGAACTTTTTGGGCCTTAATGCACCGCAATTCATGCTTAATGCACTACCATATCATAAATCCAAATGCATTACCTATCGTCTGTCTGTCTGTCCATCCGCAACTTCGCGTAACGTCAGTAATTTCATTCGATTCACGGCTAAAAAATAAATCCAAACGGCCGGAGGTAGGGCTTGAACTTTGGGCCAGCAAGCCCGAACCGGCCGCTCGACGCATGTTACTACGGTCGCTTCTCAGTGGACCGCCAAAAAGATACTATAAATATACAGGGTTATTTGGAAAACATTAGTAACCTCGCAGGTCTATATACCTATAATTATGAGTCGAAAATGTTCGAACAACCGAAAAAGTCGAAAATATTAGGTCGTGGCTGCTTGAACAAGGTTTGGCGAGGTTATTAATGTTTTTCAAATAATCCTATATTAGGGCTCAGCAAAGACGTGAATCAATGTTCCGTAATTTTTGACGGGTTACAGCTAGTTTCTATAGTAGGTATTCGCGTAGTTGAAAATGTTTTCGTACAGATATTGCGCTCCTAGAAGTTCTCCAATCTGTGGTATTCATTTCAAACGTGTCTGCAGTTAAGGCTGGACATTCACTGCAAATGCATATTTTCGTTTTTTTTTACGAAAATGTGGGTTTTTATTATTCATTTATATCAGAATGTATACTCCAGACTGCAATTTGGAATTTTTATATTTAAATAGTAATTAAGGTGTTTTTATAAAAAAAAATACTTTTATTAATTGAGTAAAGCCTCAAAATACGGGAATAAATAGAATATACTGTTTAAAATCATCTCTTTATATAAATAAAGAGCGTTTTAAAATCAACATAAAAATTTCTTGCAAATTTAAAACATTATAACATTATTAATATTGAATATTTCTTGATTTCCTTAGTAAAAATTCTAGATAATGAAGTATACTTTATAAATACAAAAAAAAACATATTATGCGTACATATAAATACTTTTAAAAAATTAGCGCCGCCTAGGACAATAAAAACGACTTTTTGGCCGCGGCCTGTCGATTAATGCTTGTATTTTATTAATTATTATAAATAATGTCCATTTTATTACTTTTATATAATAAAAAAGGTTCTATCTAAGTTATTGCCTTAAAAAAATTGCACCCTATAGAGTATACATTTTGATATAAATGAATAATAAAAACCCACGTTATCGTAAAAAAAAAAACGCCGAAATATGCATTTGCAGTGAATGTGCCGCCTTAAAAGTACGGGTCGGGTAATTATTCGGCTGCCGGCTCGGCTGAATTTGCACAAACCATTCGAGAACGAAACGATCGGCCGTTTTTACGCGGGAGGAGCTCAAAATGTCCGTAACATTTCCGGAACGGATTTATTCGCTGACAAGGAAGAGTTTCCACTGCTTGGAATACAAAGCGTCACTTTGTGATGATGCTGTACGATGTTATTTGTAAAAATAACGAGACTAATCTGAGAACTGAATTAATTGTGTTTGAAAGTTACAGCTAAGAGGATTTCTGCCGAAATGTTTTAGTGTTACTGTGCCGAAAAGGTAAAAGAGTTTATTATTATTAAAGCATTTAAAGTAGACGAGTTGAGAAAGCTATTTTATTATTTAATTAACAAGAAAACACTTTGTTTTAACTACTAATTTAATGAGTGGTTAATTCAAAGTGTTTTCTTGTTAATTATATAAATTCTAGCTGTTCGTACCCGGCGTTGCTGGGGTAAAAGATTTAGTTTAAAATAAGTTTGTGGTGGGACATAAAGTTTCCATTGTTTTGCAAAGTTTCTAATAAAAACATTTCCATTTAATCTAGGATATTCAGGAGCGAAATGTAGCGTATGTATTCTACCGGAACCTAAATAATAAGTACCTATGCAAAATTTGGGTGAAATCTTACAAACGGTGTAGATTTGTATAAAAAACAGATAGACATTGAGCTTTATATACATGTTACCACAAAGTCAATTTGAAGTTATATATATTTTTTTTCTTTATTTAATACTTTACTAAGCTACTTTTGTAAGCAATGATTATTAGACTATACCTGCCTTGCTAAAAAACAGGCAAAATTGACAAAATGATGCATAAAAATTACAACTTACAAACAAATATCATTATTTTTAAAAAAAGAGGAAGAAAAATGAAATAATTTCACCAGCCAATTGGTTTAATATGAGTAATAATTTTTCTAAGAATGAGTGCACCAATACCTGGTCTGCTCCCATCTCTTTAATCCGCATTTTTATCATACATTTATGTCATCATAATACTACATATTGATCAATTAGTGTATATTATAGATATCTCACAGAGACGAAACTGTATTAATTATGGGAAAGTAGGTATAGAAGTCATTTGGCTGTAACAGGACTTATGACCTTCCAAAAAATGAATAAGCATGGTATATTCTATCATGGGTGGAAATGGCGAATGTTACAATTGTGTAAAGTGATCACTTAAGCCAACCATAAAAAGACAGGTCATAAGTCCTGTTACACCCAAATGACTTCTATACCTACTTTCCCATAATTAATACAGTTTCGTCTCTGTGAGATATCTATAATATACACTAATTGATTAATAATGTCTCTGTGACATAAATCCAGCACTGTTCTGAAAGATTTGAACAAACTCAAAATATTCTGAATTGTAAATACTGGTAAAAAAGGAATTTAACAAAAATTGGAAATAATATTTCCTGGCGTATCCTAGTGTAATGCAAGTATTCGGATGAATTTCATTACACACAATAAAGTATATTGCTCCCAAAATTCCGTAAAAAATCAATGTAGATTTTCTCATTAGCGACATCTGTGGGGATTTAGGGGAATGAAAATGCCTTTGTACAGGCCGCATGGAAAAGGCGCTTACAACTCATATATGAAAGCTTTTCACGCAATTTGAACATATATACAACTTCCAAAAAATGAATAAGCATGGTATATTCTATCATGGGTGGAAATGGCGAATGTTACAATTGTGTAAAGTGATCACTTAAGCCAACCATAAAAAGACAGGTCATAAGTCCTGTTACACCCAAATGACTTCTATACCTACTTTCCCATAATTAATACAGTTTCGTCTCTGTGAGATATCTATAATATACACTAATTGATTAATAATGTCTCTGTGACATAAATCCAGCACTGTTCTGAAAGATTTGAACAAACTCAAAATATACTACATATTGGTTATGCTGTCCCATATTAAAGAGTTTAGGACCTAAGTATCTGAAGATATTATATAATAAGTATTAGCATATGCTCTTGGGATTTGAAGACAATTTTTGGTTTTTCATACAACAGTGTTTTGGGATTCTTCAAAGTCCTTATCCTTAAGATAGAAGGTTTAGACATAAATTTGTCTGATACCAAAAATACAAACATTATTAAATATCTCACCTCTTCTTTTATTGGGGTTTTAGGAATTAATCAACCTCGAGTAACCTGACTTAAATTTGGAGTTACGTTAATTTCATTTAACTTCCTTTTTTGCCACTCGATTTTATGAAGCCGCCGAAATGAAAGTAACTTACGTTTATTGTCCTTGTTTTTTTTTTAATGATTATATAATTAAAATAAATGAATTGTAACTTATTACATCTTAATTATTTTTTATAATCTAACAATAATACTAATCATGGTAAGTAATAAAAGTTCGTACCACGACTTACCCTCGACTTACACTTTGCTTATCCTTGTAAGTCCCGTCTATTCCCTAAAGTACCGACGGCTTAATGCAATACTTTTAAAATGGCTTTCTGTGCTGATATTAACGGATTAATTGCAGTCAGAGATACTCCTCTCCATGAAATTATACCACACTCAATGACAGATTGATACCTAAAATTTCTAAATGAAAGTACATAGATGGCTTATTTAATTATATTTTGTTGTGAATTTGGGGTGATGACTCCATTAAAGATGAACATCTTAGATCAACATTTTAAAGAAAATTATTTATGTAACAAAATTTTACTGTAAATTCATTTATAGAAATAGTCGTATAGATATATAAATATGCAAGAATATTCAGAGTCTCACTCCATTTCCTTCTTGGGGTCATGTCCCTTTATAATGAATTTCGCGAAGCAATTCAATATGGCGACCCATGTCTAGAAAATGTTCCCAAGAAAAGACTAACCATTTTATACATCACATTGGTTATGTGTTATTGAAATTGCGTTGTTCCTTTAACCTTTTTGTATTGTGAAATCTCGCAATAGTGAAGTCGTATTGTAAATTTGACCCATTCGAAGCTACTTTTTCCTACATTTTAATATTAAGTAAAGACCCCCATTCACGACATGTAAATAAATAAGTAAAATTGTCATTTAGAGGAATGAAAGTAGATTTAGTGAAAATGTGATGGCAAATCCATTTATGATGGCAATAAAAATTAGACAGAAAAATTAGAAAAGAACGTGAATTTGATCATAACATAGTAAATAGGATCAAAAAAGGGTCACTTAGGTGATTTCGTCGAACGTATGAATGAGGAGAGAGTAAAAGCAAAGATATGTATATGACGTGAGGATTGATGGTACCAGACGGCCGTGGAAAACTTGGCATAACCAGGTAATCAGATGCTGAAGAATGTTCCTGTTAGGAAGGTTTAACAATTGAACAGGTTGCATGAGAAGATCTGTGAAAGTGGATAAGACGAGAGTCAGGACAGGAAAGTGGGGCATTTCACACCCCTTGCCTACCCCCGCTGAGAAATAGGGTGATGGTTAGTTAGTTAGTTTGTTATCTAATTGCTTCAATTTTCAATTTAAATTTTGAAAGCAGCCACAAAAGGATGACAAAATACAGAGCTTTTGATGGGTAACAGAATGCAGAGAGGAATTGTCTAGCAATATTATGCAAGAGTAGCTTGTTGATCTTGTGGTTAGGACTCTTGCCCCGTGATCCAAAGGTCGCGGGTTCGAATCTCACTCCAGACCAGCAAGGTAGTCCTATTTTCACAAGCGTTTAGCTTAGTTTATATTGATGTGACACGTATTCCGTGTTCACGTCTCTATTTTTTACAAAAATAGGAAAAAAATTCTGGATCTGAGTTATAATTATAATAATATAATATAATAAACACAACTAGACACCGTTACCCTGAAAATCAAAAACATTTCACTCCACTACTTCATCCCATATGTATGTATAATATAATGTAAAATAATTATTTACAGGGTGTACCAGAGCTAGCAGCAGAAGCTTTTCTGGTAGATTCCTGCATATGTTATGAGTCTAAAATGTTCAAGCAACCATGGTCTAATATCAATAGTTATGGAGGTATGCCATATCAAAGTTTGCTTTTTTTCGATATTTCTTACTTCTTTTTTGCAAAAAGTTGAATTATCATTACAGTAACTTATATCGATTATGAAAAATTTATTCGCTTTTATACGAGTCGAATAAAATGATAAAAACCTTGCAAAAATTGAATAATTTATTTTTTACAAGGTTTTTACCATTTTTATTAAGTTTTATTGAAGAAAATGAATTTTTCATAATCGATATAAGTTACGGTAATGATAGTTCAACTTTTTACAAAAAATAAGTCAGAAATATTGAAAAAAATGCAATTTTTGATATTGCATATCTCCATAAGTATTAACATTAGGCCATGGTTGCTTGAACATTTTAGACTCATAACATAGTCAAGAATCTACCTGCCAAGTTTCTGCTTCTAGCTCTGGTACACCCTGTATATAATGTAAAATAATTAATTATATGTAACAATGCAAAGTACCTCGTTCGAGCACAAGAGCTCTTAAATAGAGAGGTACTATGTACCTATAACATAATTATGTATTTTATTGTTATTATATCTAGAAAAAAAAATGTAAAAAAAATGTAATAAACAATACTAAATAAATAAAAAGTCGTCGAGACTAAAAAAAAATCTGCATAGATAATGGATGGATGGATGGGTAATATGGATGGATCTGCGTTAAAAATGTAAATTATGTACATTTCTTTTTAATCAGGGTTATCATTTGCATACATAATTCATTTCCTAAAATATGAATGCAGAGAGAAATTGTCTAGCCGTCTGACAATGAATCTGCGTTTTAAAAATATAAATGATATACATTTCTATATAATCAAGGCTATCACTTTCAAACATGATTCATTCCCTAAAAGAAGTTTTACGCAACAGATGGTATTTATAATAGTTTATTAGCCATGTTTGTAACTAATCCCTTTGGATGAATCCAGTTTTTAACAAAATAAGCCTGACGCCATTACACTACGTTTTTACATTACGCCATTACATTACATTACGTGACTAAAACAACGAGCACCTATTGGCTTAAACGAAACGTCGCACATATAAAACTTAAGTAAGATTATAATATACTTAATAAGTATATTTGAAAACAACATAATATGAAGGCTTACATACATTATACTTTTTTTTAGGAAATCATTACCATAATGTTAGAGATTATTTATTCTATTTATCTTTAATATTTTTAGTAGTTTTAAAAATAATTAAATAAATGCTGGACAAGCTACATGTATGCCAAATAAAATATTTCTAAGAAATTTAAGAAAAAATTACACACTATGTTTTAAACCACTTAATTGCTATACATTTGTCAACTAGTTTCGGTTGGACTCAACCTTCTTCAGGACAATTACAATATCAGTCTATATTGTAATTGTCCTGAAGAAGGTTGAGTCCAACCGAAACTAGTTGACAAATGTATAGCAATTAAGTGGTTTAAAACATAGTGTGTAATTTTTTCTTAAATTTCTTATAATGTCAAGCCACAAAGTGTTTTCTTGCTTTGAAAAGTTAAAATATTTCTTTTTTGATCTAAGGAAACAACAATCGCTACCTACCACAAAATATCTTATACCCAGCGGGCAGGTAGTGACTGATACGCTTGCTAGCATAATTATACTTTCCTGATAACCTAATTAGGAATAAGTTTTACAAGCCTTGAAAAAACCAATAAATGCCTATTTATTGGCACCAAACCGAACTGAAAATATAATAAGGATATATAATAAGGATTGGATGTTCGATAATATTGAAGAATTAATGGAAACATGCGGATTATAAAAATAACGAACTCAGCGGGGAAAGACCAAATTAATCCTTACACTGCGACAACCTTTTGATTATTTTTCAGAATTTATTGAAGCTACATGTCTACTTATTTCCGCCCGCATCGGTGGGGGTCTATGTCGAAAGGTAAAGTCTCCACCCATCTCCAGCATGTGTGGGCGCTGCACTATTTAAACCCTTAACAAGCTGCAGTGATTCAACTTTCAACTCATGTTCAAACTAAATGTTTTATTTGTAGTTCTATCCTTACTTTTTTGTCAGTTTGTTGTTGAATTCTGAGAGAACATTCTACAGACTACGATACTCATTGAATGTCGTTAAAAAATAATTTATCGCGACCACTGTTTAGAAGCTTTCGTCGTTCAAGTCGCGAATTCGGTTATATTACGAGTTAACAGGCTCATGAATTTAATTATTTTGTAAGATATCTTCATAAACAATAAAAAATTCATCGACAGTTTCGAAACAAAATAAAGCGAGTCCTTGATTTTGCAGACTTTGGATTTAACGAACAAATTTCCGGTCCGTTTGTCAAGGGACAAAAAATAACACCCTGATAAATTTGAAATGCTTTCGACAAGGTTTGGAATAATTTAATTAAAAGTTATTTTTTGTCAGTGATTCACTTTTATTTTTGACAAATTTTAGTAACAGTAAATTAGTAGTAGTAATAGTAAATTATCATCATGACGGTGATTATGATAATAAATTATAATCACCCACATAAATAAATATTATAAATCTTCAAGTATAGTCTCAAAACTACATAGAATACATAATGTGAAATTCAACGTTTCATAAAATCTTAATGTTAATTATAAAAACGAATCTGTGTAAGTGAAATTAGGTTTATATGTATATGCATTCAGAAAAGCTACTATATTATATGATAGGCATTATAAAATTTTAAAGAAAAATGTGCGTTTAATAATTTAATATTTAATAATGACGTATTTGACATTTACATTTCTTAAGCATGTGTTCATCTTCGTCGTACTCTCGACGAAAGCTTATTTCACACTTCTAGTTTACATTCAAGTTCTGTTCATTCAATCTAGATTATTTCTTTTCTCTGTTTAATGATCAATCCCTATAATCCGGATATCATCCAGAAACGGCAATTGACTCATAATTTATGCTCATATATAATGTGCGGGGTATAAAAGAAAAGGCAGTAATATTTAAAAAAAATTGAATGCAGTCTTTGAGGATTACTAATTTATAGTATACTGAATTCGAGATTTTATAGAAAAAATAGCGTATTAACTTATAGGAAACATATTTTTGAAGAGATAGATACATAAATTCTAAAATTCAGTACATTTCAAATCAGTAATCTTCGGTGACTGCATTCAAAACATTTTTTTTGGATATTGCTTTTATACCCCGCATGTATAATAAATGTTTATCATAAATTAAATTCTTTTACCCAAGGATATAACCCTACATGACATAAAGTGTATCGTACAACTTGTTGATTTACGACCCTTCTAATTTTGTTCTGAACGTTATTTATAATTTCTTTATCTTTAAAAATGTATTGTATAAATATGATACCTTCAAAATATTCATAAAATAATAATATTTTGTACTGTAACGCCACAGTGGGACCATCTACCAGGGTCAATAATAAACTCTAGATAGTTTTTGTTAAAAAAAATGGGTGCGTGTATACGCGTTAGAAGTTATACTTGTTTAGCATACAAAAAAAAACACGTACTGTATTGCACACCTTGCATTAGAACTTAGCTGTATAGATAGCGTATGTTCCAACATAAGATATACAACAAAAAGTTGGATCAATGGCGCTTCTCCAACGGCAGTATCATCAACGGATAAAAAATCTGAAATAAATATTAAATACAGTATCCACGAACCGAATTGCATTTTGCTTGTATAAAAAGAGAAAACAGGAAGCACAATATTCAAATACCGTAGTAAAACCTTATGAATTTGATAAAAATAATCATATTATGAAAAATGCACCAGCAAATAGGAAATAAACAAGAGTAACAGCGCCCGGAGTATATGCAATTTTCAAACATCTTGATGTCGTCACTTATGTGAATTGCTATTGGTAAAATATCACTCGGAAAACTGCCGGCATAGCATTCGATTGGTGAGTCGTGATTGCGTGTTGCATGATAGGCTCTAAAAAAAGAATAACTTAAAAAATGAACAAAAACGAACAAATTCTACGAAGAAATTTGGTTGTGCTTTTCTTTTTACTTTTTAATGCTTAAAGGAAAAATTACAAGAATAATTTAAAAAAAATTCAAAATGATTTTCAATAATTTTTTAATAAAAATGATTTATTGACACTAAAATAAATAGGAAATTTTCCATGATATATTTTAGAAGTCTCACAGAGACGAAGCTAATTATATGTAAAGTAGGTACAGAAGTCATTGGCTGGCTTAAGTGATCACTTGTAACACAATGTAACGTTCACGATCCACCTATGATCGACCACCATACCTTTCTATTTATGTACCTCACTTCACTTTGTTCAGTACAAACTACGCTACCACCATCTATGGTTGAAAAATATTGTCATTCTTATGAAACAGTATAAATAAATATCATTGATAGATAGAAAATGTAACTACATTAACTTTGAAGCCAAACGGAAAATGCATAAAATGGACATAAAAATACATAATGAAACACTTACTGAACTAGAAAATACCAAATACTTAGGACTCAACATAGACAGACATCTCAAATGGACCTTTCAAATAGACAAAGTAACTGACTCACTGACAAAATTGACCAGCCTATTCCACAAAATACACGAAATCACACCAAAGACCGTAAAAATTCTGATGTACCAGGCATACGTCAAGAGTAGAATAGAATACTTGATACCCTTCTGGGGAACCGGAAACAAAACTAACCTAAACAGACTTCAACGACAGCAAAACAAGATATTAAAAATGGTCTATGATCTGAAATACCGGACACCAACTGAAACTGTATACCGTATAACACAACAATTAAACATCGAAAGCATTACAAAAATCGAAACACTTAAAATCATTCACAAACTAACAATTGGCGAAATACAAGACGAAGACATAAAATTAGACAAAATACACGAAAAACACCAACACAACACTAGAATGGCTCAAAACTATCACATAACACACGCCAAAACAAAAACAGGACAATCCCGACTAATTTGCAACGGACTAAAACTGTACAATGACTTGCCACAGCAGACCAAACAACTGACCACTGACAAATTCAAAAGAGATGTGACAAAAATATTAAAACTCGGCCAAATATAAAAAAATTCCGCTGTATCTAAATTATATTATTATATTTTCTTATATTTGAATCATGTAAATGTTACCCATAAACCTTTTAGGTTTCCACTACTTTTTAAATAAAAAAAAAATAAAAAGAAAAATAAAAAAAAATAAAAAAATATGCCAGATACTTCGTGGTGCAACATTATAATTTAAAATATGTTTTATTTTACTTTGTAATATACACAGTATGAGTTATTAAATTACAACTATAGTTTCGAGAGGGACTACTCCTTTCGAAACTATGGTTGCAATTTAATAACTCATATTGTGTGTGTATGTGTATTACAAAGTAAAATAAAACATATTTTAAATTAGTATATACATAGATGTCACCGTTGGTAATGAGACTTCCATATTTTGTCTCTGTTAGACATCTATAACATATCTTGATTAATGATGATCCCCCTTGGAACAAAATCCAGCAATTGTGTTCTAGAAAAATTTTTAACACGCTCAAAAAATATTATTCTTATATCTACTGGGTGAAGGCCACAAGAGCCTGTTTGTGCAGAGTTTGCCGTCTCTTGTGGTGTGGACTCCCACCTGTCTTTCCATCTTTTGAAGGGCCTTCCGGGCATCCTTCTTCCCTCTGGATTCCCACGCAGGGCAAGGCGTGGTAGTTTTTGGGAGCCCATTTTTTCCACATGGTCTCTCCAAATTCTCCTTTGTCTCCCCCATCTGACAACATCTTAAAAATCACATATTTTCTGATCGTGTTTTTTCTCATTCTGTCGCTTAGAGCCTTGCCTGTTATTTTTCGGAAGGTTTTCATCTCTGTGGTTCTAATAAATGTTTTTGTACAAACTGTGTCAGCTCGATGCCATAGATAATTATCTGTCTGATATAGTTTTTGTAGATTCGGACTTTACTCTTCAGTTGCGAGTCCTTGTTTTTCCATATTATTTTATTCAAGTATCTAATACAACCTGATACTGTGTATTAGTGAAGGGAAATAATATATTTCAAAATGAAGACTATAACACGCACATGTTCACTACTTTGAAGACTAAAAAGTGTGTGCTACATTTGTAGTAGGTACCGAAACATTACACACTTCATCTACTTTAATAAACTACATGAAGTTAAGTAATTGTAGTAGTACAAAATTGTATCTACGATGACCTACAAGAAGGGGTTTCAATTTCCAAACTTTTCGTTACTTAGCTACATCAACTTCCCAAAAAATAATATCTGAAGGGGGAGGTTTGATTTCAAAAAGACGTTTTAGCTATACCGACTTGCATAAAAAACCCGGAAAATCTTCACAAAATTGAAGTGCGTTTAGTTTGAAGTGTGCAATTTGGAGTACGCGATTTGAAGTGTGCAGTTTGTAGTGTGAAATTTGAAGTATGTAGTTTGTAGTACACGCTGTGTGCGCTTCAGTACAATGTACTATATTGTGGTAGGGACTTGGTACAGAGCGCACCCATCACTATTGCGTATCATATTTGCTGTTGAAGTATAAAAAAATACAATTTAAATTAACGGCGTAAATACAAGTTATCAAAAGTCGTCCGCGTTATTAACCGCGAGATTAATCGCGGAACAAAACGTAGTAAATTTATTTATGTCAGAATTACCACTATAACGTTACATTCCACTTAGAAGGCGGTGGAAAATATCGCGAGTGCTGACCCCGGGGCGGCCGGGGATTTCTATCGGAAGTAATTTAATAGAAAAAGGTACAGTCGCTCCTGAAGGGCCGGGGGGGGGGCGGACTTTTTGTTCGACTGGGAAGTCCGTCTGAGTTTTTTATTCCCGAATTTATGTGCTGACAAAAATTGGAGTCGATTTATCCGAACGGCGATGAAAATCAATTTCGACGAGCAAGTTTTTAAGGGAGAGAGATATAAAAGTCTCTCATGCATTGCGCTGTCAGGGGTGAAAAACTCATCACTCGAAGACACTCCGGTATACCAATTTTTCGACCCCAAAACAGCACTTTTTACATGTTGTAAATTGTAAATTCAATAATCAACGTGAATTTATTATTTATATTAATCAAACCGACCTACAATAAGACGTTGTATCTATCTTAATTCTTACCTATTTCATTTTTTGTATCTGTAACTAATTAGATAGCGTTTTCAAGAGAGCGCTTCAACGGCAAATTTTTTTCCGACTTGAATCACACTATACCTTTAATGCTCAGCTCTTATGGGTTAGGGTAATTTTTAATACACAAAAAATTTTCTGGAGAAATGCAGGCCATAACAGTAAAAACCGGACAGATACGCTCGCCTGGGACTCCTTTTTATATTTTATACAAATTTACTATTCCAAAATTTCTAATTTATCCTCCTGTATTATATGAATGTTCAATTTGTTAACATATATTAATAACAATTAAATGATCCGTTATATAACAAATTAGTGGTGTAAACAAAGTATAGTCTACTTAATTATATTAATAATGTCGTCATAAAATCATTTTATCTTTGTTGAAGAAGTTATAACTTATTCGCAACGTGCCGCTCATAGAATCTAGATAGCAAATAAAAAGAGGACGTTGATGTGCATGAAGGTGATACGGGGGGGAGACGGGAGATCAGCTGCATCCATCAAGATTATCTACCGCGAAGTAAGCGACGGCGACGAGCAAATCTACAAATCTCGCGTCACACTCCCCAACACCGTACAATTTCCCGGACACGTGTAAAAACGATATGTTTTTACAGTGCACAGTAAAAATGTTAAAAAGAAATGGCGCGTCCCTTTTGGAGTCGTGTCGAACGACTTGGCAGGAATGTGGAAGCGGTGGATCTGAATTGCGCGACGTGGGCGCAGTGCGCCCGAAAGGCAGCGATGTCGACGACTCACATGCATTAGTTAATATTATGTTCAGTTTGGAAATAAAAATAAATGAAATAGATTTTTTTCTTTATATATTGTAATGAAATGATAAATAAACTCTTTGTAATAACTTTGGAACAATAAAATGTAATGCTCTGGAATGCCCTACAGCACTAGAAATGTACAGAATAATCTCGGAGATTCCAAAAACCAACATGTTTCGTATAAAAAGGCGGAAATATAATGAACTCACTCTACAATATAATTAGTTATAATAACATTCGTTAGTTAGCTAGTAACATGTTTTTAAATATTTTAAATTGTATAATTAATTATGTAATATGTTTATCCGACCTGTTGATAAGCTGTAAAAATTAAAAAAAAAACAGTTCAGTGGCGATTTATGTTTGTTTTGATGTTTAATCGACGCGACTTATCGAGTGATAATACACCATTGACCGCTGTCTTACCAACGCGATGAATCGAAGCGAAATACCTACTTACTGATAATTGAATAGAATGTTCTAGCATCCGATAAAAAGTGTTTAAGAGATGAGTGATTAATTGCGAGTGGTGCAAATTAATGAATAGTGTTTAAATTCAATTCGTGTTCAGTGACTTTGTGAACTTGTTAAAATAATTAATAAATCGTCAATTAATCTCCAGTGTTTTCCGTAACAATATATTTTCGGCTAATGTAAGAATATGACCCTTACTCTATTTATTTCAAGGGCAAGGCTAATTTCAGAAATGAATTGATTAGGAGGCAATTATTGATAAACTTTAAAGTTTCTACATTTTCACCACTCATTTTAGCCTATAAGACATTCATGGACAACACTAGTTTACGTAAACTACAGATAAGAGAGACACAGGAATTTCTTGGGTTTAGGTTAGTTATTATTATTATTATTTCATTACTTCATTATTTTTTCACGCCTCAACAGGCCAGGAGGCCCAATTACAGAAGCGAAATACATCACAAAACACCCAGGCTCGAGTATATCACATAGATTAAAATTGTGACCTCACCGGGAATCGAACTCGGAACCCTCGGTGTGGGAAGCCAGTGTCATACCCACTGCGCTACGAGGGCCGCCTTTTTTTCGGCCGAGTTATGTTTGGTTAGATAAAATAAGGTGGCTTAGGTTTATCAATACAATTCGATGATTCTCAAGCATACGGATAATGATGTTTTTCTCTATGGTTTACGTGTTAACCTTAGATAAAGTAATTCAAATGTTAGAATGTAAATAGTTAAACCCGCGAATACTTAGACTCATGTAAAAATCGGAGGAAGGGACATTTTCTTCACTTATGTCTATCTTTTCCATGTGAAAATCTTTTCGGAATGTATATCTGTTAAAACTCATTTCCACCGAATGAGACACGATGAAATATAAAACAAAGATTTAGGTGAATTTAATCTCATTACCGCGTATAGAATTAAATTTTTTATATGAATATAAGCCTCGAGAACAGCTTGAAATTGGTAGACAGACATGAAAAAATATGTACACATTCCGTTTCGTCAATAAAACATTATTTAGCGTTGTCTTCCCCGACGTAACTTCACCTTCCGTTCTTTCAGCTTTTCCAATTGTGAAGGTTTACCGTTTAAATTAGAATTTCCCCAGGGCCCCCGCCCCTGGCCAGGTCGCTTTGTCGTAAGCGGACGGATTCATTAAATCATTTTAATTGAATGACGGGCCCGGCCTCCGGTGAAGAGATTTTCACTTTCGGGATGTTTATCATTCCACTTCTGTGTTTTTACGAGATTAGCGCCTGTATTTTAATGTCATGTTTTATGGATTCGGGGATTACGAGAGCCGAGTTACAGAATCAATCTTCGGTTTTGTCTTTACTTCTTCCGTCCTTGGAAGACCGAATTAAAATGCCCGCGTTACGCGAGCACCGTCTTTGGCTTAAGAATTTTCCGACGCGTTTAGCAACAAACTTTTCGTTTATTTTTTCGGGCAGACATCCATACGACAAAATGGAGAAATCGTATGTTGATGTTGAAAATGTTGTTATTTAAAACAACAACAAAAAATATAGGGATACTAATATGAATATTAATAATTTTTAACAAACAGGCATCTACCTACAGGTCATTATTGTCCCTGATAGATGGTTCTAGTGTGATTTTAGAGTACAGGAAAGTAATCAAATATGGAATACCATTTTGTTTTTGCGACATAAAATGATATTGTATATCAAAAACTTATGTTCGTAATTATAATCAGTCGAAAAGTTGCGCTTCGTCTTGTGTTACATATATTAATTTAAAGTACATATAAAATTTTCTCAAAAACAAAATTTACATAATAGTAACTAATTATGGAATAGGTACCCAAATATGGAATACTAAAAAACTATGAATAATAAACTTTAATTTATATGAGATACTATAGGAACTTAGGTCAAATTTAAATAAAGAACTTAATCTACTTGCTAATATCACAAATCGAGGTATCGAACGCATATGAGGCATTTGATCCACGTCTCTCTTCGAATATTTTGAAAAACAAAACACTCTCACCTCGGACACAACACTCGTTCGACTGACAAGGTGAAACCTGTAGGCGAGTATATTGATTGAAAGAGATAGAAGATCACATTTGTGCGGCTAATAGTATTCGTTTACGAGAAATGGCGGTATTTCATATTAAGGATACCGTTCCATATTTGTTTACTTTCCTCTAAAGTATAAATATTTTATGAATTTTGAGGATAACATGGCTGGCTACACAATATTTTTAATAATAAAAAAAAAAATTAAAAAAAAGAATTAGTTGAATGAAATGCACACACCTACAATTCTTTTAAACGTGCTTAGTTAAAGTCAACGCCTATCTGTCTTAATACGAATATAAATGTCGACATAATATCACCGATTCTGTAATTTGACATGTTAAATATATATTTAATGATGGTTCATGGTTGTCCGTGACTTACGCACCATTTAATATCAAACGAAAAGGTTGAAACATTTTTTACCAACTTTAAAATAAAATAAAACATCATATTTACATTAGCTCTGAAAATCGCAACTTGATTAATGCGTTTTTCACGAACGCACATGAATTTCAGTTTATTGTAAAATAATGTCATTCATTAGCGAGTGTTCTTAAAGTGGGACAAATTTTTAAATAATATCGGTGTTCCAATGACGATGCAATATAACATTGAAAGAAAATGATAATGCACAAGTATTGTTACAATTTTTAGTGTACCCATATATTTTCCAAGTTCCCTCTGTAATTAAAATATCATTAAGCCAGCTGTCGATAACTTGAAATAAATAATGTACTTTTTTTATTTAATTTAATATATAATACATATGATTTCTTTTATAACAATAAACTAGCAAATATTAACAATCAAAATATTACTATATGTACCTCACCAAAAAGAATTAAGATTATTGTGTGTCAATTGAGATTCTTCTTCTTGCTATTTCGTAAACTTTCTGAAGGAATTCAAAATGCAGCATCTAGTCTTGTAAGTTTTATTTCACATGTAAATTAAATTACGGTAAATTCAGTTTAACAGACTGGGGGCATTATTGTTTATTTGACTAGCCGTACCCCCGTGAAAAATCACGGGAAACAATAATAATTAATAACGACCCTTCCGTGACCGCCACATGAGCCGCGTGCTAATTGCGTGTCATACTCTAATTACCTAAAGTTGTCATTCCAGCAAGTTACGGACAGACAACGAAATTATTATATGTAGATTAGATAGTTTCAACATTGTGCCACTCTTACACGAATACATCATGCGGTACAAGTATGAACACCGAAAGATTCCGGATGTATGGTATGAATTCTTTCTTCACACTTCCACATTGGTAATCCTTAGTCAACCAATTACAATAGTAACTTTATCATCATAACTTTATCAATGTACAATAGTTACCTTCACACTCCAAGATCTTTATTGGATTCCTATTATAATACAAAACTCCAAATAAATTATCCACTTAAGCCTACGTTCAGAGGTGTTATGGCTTTCGCCGAGGTTAATCCAAAAGAGATCGGCTTAGATTTATAAATTTTATTTACACTGCACATATCAAAACCTCTGCCTATGTAAATACATCATAATAATAATAACTGACTGACATAAATTGGCTCGACAGCATAGCACTAATAGCGGTGTACTTGCTTGTGCATGTGTATATACAGAGGGTGCCAAAAAATGTTTACGCACTTTTAACAGTTAGTATATCTGGACTTTTCCGTAGTTGAATCCAATTACATCAACGATGTGTAGTGTGACGATATCTCAAAAGACGTCGTTTAGCATCATCACTTAGGCAGGCCGGATACTCAAACAAAATGACGAGTATACAATATATTTAAACCTGTGGTTTAAATTTGAAAATTTTGTTGAATTACGTCAAGACATGATTTTGCAGGCGAGCTATCAAAATACTTGACAATTTTGAAATTCATGGTGCTGTGCATAATATAGGGGCGGCCTTCATGCCACACCGCGACTTTTCTCGCTCTCCTAACGGAACACCCCTGGACTTTTATTTGTAAGAGACTATTAAAGATTTTGTGCATTGTGGAAAGCCAGTTTCCAGAAGAAATTGAAACGTCTTACGCTGTAATTTCACTGGACTCTGGCTCACAATAGTTCGTCGCAAACAGAAGTATTTTGACGATTATGGTAACCATTTTGAGAACTTCAGAATTCAAAAAGAAGTAAAAGTCATTCTTTCGTTAATATCTCTATAATTTTAATCATCTTCTCCTTCGTTACGCTTTTGGCATAAAAGTCGTGGTCGGTGATAACGATACACTATCCGGAGCCGACTTCCTAAAGTGAGCTATTGAAGAGGGGGGGGGGTTCTCTCAATTCTGCACATAGTTACCTTAGTTTTTATGTCTGGGACCCATATAAAACGACTTATTTTATTTATGTTGTATGAAACACGGCGTTGGCACACTAACTTATTGATCTACAACACATTTCTTAATTATATTTGTTCATTTGCAACATTTTTAATTCTGTTCTGGACGTTATATTCAAATTATTTATCATAAAAAGTGTATTGTGTGTTGTTATCTTCAAAATATTTATACTTTGTATTTTGATATCACACTAGATCCATCTTTCAGGGTCAATAACTGCCTGTTGACAGTAATAAAAAAAAATAGTATACCTAGTGACGTTTCTGTCTTGTCAAAATTCTTCATTTTGTCGATCGTCTGATCGTCGGAATCGGCGTGTCATGGCATTTCTCCATTTAATTTCTGCTCCATTAATTTAATATCACAACTATAATAAAGGTTTTTCTTTTGTTGAAGTGTGTCTACATTTTTTGCCCGCCTCTGTATATAAGTGTACAAGAGAGAGAGAGGGCGAGAGAGTGTGTCGGAGTTGGCTCTGCGGAAAATATTGGGATTTGTTTTGTTGGCGCCATAAATTTCCACAAGCCATTACCCCACCCGCCCGGCCGCCTCCGCCCCCGGACAGACATTAACCACAGTGTACTTACAAACATTGCATTACCGCCGAAAACATCTTACTACGTATTTTCCTAATAGTTTTCTCCGCCTCGGCGCCATACACGTGCCCGCACCCACACGTGCACAAACCGCGCCCGCGCGCGCCACGCGATACGTGCTTGTGTGTCGCGCCCACACACCGCCGCGGCGCGGGCGGCTTCTTAATGCGATCACGGCTTACGATACAAAGCGAGAAACTATGGCACTCAGACGATTTGTACTCTTCGCTCTCGAAAGTCAATATTATTATTCTATGCTTTTTTGTCTAGTGGTTGCATGACAGATTGCTCCATTTGACATACTATTTATGAGATGAGTACCTACCTTATATAGAAGAAATCTTCTGTCTGATTCTTTTAATGCTATCATTAAATACATCGACATATTCGCTCAGTTTGTTTTAAAATTGCACACTACGCGTAATAATGTTTAACCTCAATTAGGAAAATGGTTATTTGGTACGAATATGCCATAATTCTCTAGTAAATTCGGAGAGTTAATCATGTTCCTTACGATTTTGACCCCAATATCACTTAGGCCTTCGTGTCTTCGCGACTGTATTCGCAATTATATTCTTTCAGTAGTTCTTCGTGAAGCATAAATGTAGAATATTTGCCTGTTCTTTAAATGTAAAAGTTTTTTTGAATCTACTCAATCATATTGACGTATTTTTTGGTAGGAGGTCCAAATTACCGTTCAATATTCCAATTTTGATCGGATTATGAAATTTTACATTTACTAGATACATTTCCCATTCGATTTTTGTTTTTGATAGATGTGTTATAAAGTCTAGTCTAATAAAATAAATAACAATGCGCAAATAAATACGCAAAAATGCAGTTCTTACACAAAGTCCACGCAACTCTATTTCCCTCTACAATATAGCCTCATGTTTATCGGCGTATCTATTTTTGCTTAGGTCTATTCACAGGGCTATTAATAAGTAGCTACTTAGTGTATCTTGGGTTTCGACGTTCGTGAGGGGTGGGCGTGTTCCGGAAAATAAATTGTTTCAAGTTTCAGGTTGATTTGTGGTATTCCATAACTTCTCATTTATATTAAGATACAGTGGGAATGATTTATTTATTTAAGTGGTAACGCGTTATTAATTACGTAAGAAATCTAATTATTATTGCTGTCTCAATAAAAATGAAAATTGCATTAATTTCTTTTATTCTTAAGTAATACTTAATACAATAATAAAACAAGATTTTCATTTGTATTACAACATCAATATTATCTTTTCTATAGAAGCGAGCGCTGGTGCTGAAATTATGCAAGACTGTTAAAATATTTTTTCCCAAGATTGCATAGTGATGTTTTACAATTTTGTTGGTAGAAATATGTATTTTTGTCGAGTTCAGTGATGCAGTTAAAATCTCGTTAACTCGAACCCCAATAATTCAAAATTCGCCTTTTTCTAATTCGTTATTTTAATTTAGACACCAATAAAAAAAACCACAAGACCCAAAATGTTAATTTCACAGTACATTAACCCTGATAATTCTAAAACCACGGTAATTCGTAAATAAAAATCTTTTTTGGCCCCTTGTGCCACCTTTTAGTTCAAATAATTCGAAATTTGTTTAAATTATAAAAATATCTAGATTTTTTCCCAAGTGAAAATAACAAATATGTAAATATCGGGTGCTATAGTAATAGAAGTGTTGCGATCTTTGTAATAAACATAGTAAATAGCGCGTTCTTGAAATGATATCTTGAAATACGCAAAAATGCTGGCGTTCTTCACAAAATTAATTACCTTTTTCATAGATTTTACGATTTTTAACGAATTTCGCAATCGCGTCGCAATTTTTTTTGTACCTTGAATTTCGAATTAACGAAGTTCCTCATAGTTCGACTTTTATTTGGGTTCCCTTGAATTAATGAAATTATTTTGTAGTAGGTTTACATCACACATATCTTCTGTTGCTTTTAGTTTTACTGTATCCCATGTTTTATCCGTTTCAACGTGTACTGTATCGTCTACGTTGGAGGTGACACGTATTAATCTGGAAAATATTCCATTAACATATATTTTATGAACCAGATAAAATATATTTCTATGTGAGTTTAATTGTCTGATAACAATATAGTGAAAATGATTTTAATTGTCACTGACGTAATTAAATTGCATTAAATTAATAACATTAGTCAAGTGTTAACTCACTGACAAAATGGCAACCATGCTTCACGTATCACAGTCTGAGAAAATATGATACATGCTTTAAGATACACAAAATATACTTGCTACGAGCATATCACGGTTTCGATAAATTGACACCTACGTGCTTCGTTACATTTAAGGTTACGAAATTGTAAAAAACAAATTAATTTCTGTTATTGTAAAATTATCAATACCATGTTTAAAGAAACAATAAATATTTATAAATTCGGTTTGAATTCGATCATTGATTTGGTCGTATTTTGTCCCTTTTACTCACATGTGAATTACAAAACAGATAGCTGCGCGTACTAGCGTAAAACGTGCATAAAAAACTAACCCATAAAAACCAAGTTTTTATTATACTCCCTTTCTCATTTACTAGTTGAAACAGGTGGTTTCGCACCTACTCACAACATGGCCCCTCAATACATTACCGACTTCTGCATTCCATTCTCCGCAAATAATAGACAACTAACACTTCGCTCAGCATCAACATCTAATACAAATAGGTTAGCTGAAGTAAATCGCGTCCACAAAACTAATTTCGGTGATCGTGCTTTCGCGGTGGCTGGACCAAAGTTATGGAACAAACTACCTAACAAACTGAGACTAACTGACAGCTTACCACTGTTCAAAAAACAACTTAAGACGCATTTATTTAGACAATCCTATAAAAACCTACAGAATCTGACCACAACAACGCTAGCTAATGTTTTCCACTCATATTGTGCACTCCGCGAAAACACATAATTCTTTCAGGGACTCACAAACTATTATAGTACTCAATTTTAATTCCACTTCTTGTATGCCACCTAGCAGTAAGTTGTCTTGTAAGATAATAATTTCTCTGTGTAAAGCGCCCTTGAGGTGAGTATTTCGCGAAAACGGCGCTATACAAATTATCCAATTATTATTATTATTATTATTACTCCATGTGTCGGGCTCGAGTCGGGCGACGCTACGAAAGGGAGTAAAAAAATCCAAAAATCCAAAATTATACTACAATTATTAAAAAAAAATTAACAAAAAATTGTTAGATTATTTTTATCGTCGCCACGAGTCTGCCTGCAAAGTTTCAGCTCGATTGGATCACGAAAAAACTGTTAATAATCGATCCAAAGTTTTTTCGGCAAACAAGCAGACAAGCCGACAAGCAGACAAGCACATGCTACGAGTTAAAAGAAAGGGAGTAAAAATATATAAAATTTTCATTACATTCGCCGGTTTTCTCTTCCAGTATTAAAGTTCGTGGTGTCGAAATCTTATATTCGGAATGCAGTTCGGATATCGCAGATGACTATAGCGCTGTCTTCGCGGAAACACAGAAAGGACTTAAAACTGGTGGACCGAATAAAAAGAATCGTACAAATGGTACGTAATACAAAATTTTTAGTGACAGTTTACTTGTTCCTTTTCACGTGGTGCCGAAAACTCGTCTTTATTAAAACGCAGACGAGATAGTCTGAAGGAAAAGTTTTCCCGCGCTTGCCAATAAAAATGTCCGCCACCATCTGTCCTCACACGCTCGTATTTTAATAATATGCCACGATTTTCTTGAGCAAGTTTAATTCCCTAAACATGGTTTAATTCGATTGAAAAAAATATGCAAATAGTATTGTTTGATAATAATATAAATGGATATTTACCATGACAGCGCTCATCTTGAAATCCATCAAATTTTTTACTTCCGCGGCCATTTCCCTGATTAGCAGCAGGCCGTCCTTCCTCGCCACTTCTAAATCCCAGTCGTGATATTTCTGAAAGTAATAATCACAATTATTATACACAGTCAAATGATTATAGCGATCGAAAATCTTTTGTACATGCATACATATGCAGAGTTGAATAACCTTCTCTGAACATTGCTTTTTTATATAATTATTATTTTTCTGTTTAATATGCAGGGTGTAACAGAGCTAGTCCATAATACCTTTCCAGGTAGATTCCTACCTAAATTATGATTCGAAAAATGTTATAATATTATTATCAATATTTATAAATGTAAGCGACTTCAAAAATTGCATTTTTTTTTAATATTTCTGAGCTGTCTTCTGAAAAACCTTGGACTATCATTAAAGTACATGACTTATATCTAATATTTTAAAATTATTCTCTTTAAAACAAGTTAAATACAATGATTAAAACCTAACAAAAAACTGGTTTAAATTAATGCAAGGTTTTCATCATTTTATTTCACTTGCAGTAGAGTGAATGATTTTTTATTGATATCGAACGTTTTAAAAAAGATAAGTTAAAAACATTTTTTAAAAAATACAAACTTTGAACTCCATAACTATTCATATTAAGACATTGATGTTTTAACATTATCGACTCTTAATACAAACAGGAATCAGTAAAGTAGTGTGGACTAACTCTGTTAAATCCTGTATATATTTTAAATAAAAAAACTTAACAATCCACCTGTTATTTCATAAAAATGTATATATGTATATTTCTATTATTTCTAGTTATTAGACACTGAAAAGTCATGCGATGATGTATATTTATACATTTATTAAAAAATATTTATACATTTTACATCAATAACCGTGGCTGAGGTGGTTACAGCGTCTGATAATATATTAGACTACCTCTGGGAGCGTAGGTTCGAACCCTACCGACAGCAAGTTTTAAATTTAAAATTTAATTTAATTTGCACTATAACAATGTATTTATTTACAAGTATATATACATACTGAATTAAATTGAACAAAGTAAAGAAGTCCAATTATTTAGCCAAGACTCAAACCACTTTATTCATTCTTCGAAATATATATTAAATGCCTGCTGGCGAAACCCCTAACTTACAATACGCAAAGCGTCGCATTGTTCAAGAGATAAAGGTGACATTTTTCTATTTTATCAATTCTGAAATACCGACCTTAATTAATATTTTATTCAGTACCATATTTTTAATAATGTTAAAAATCTTGTGAAAATGAAACTGAAATTATTATCGTTTTTCCGCAGATGCTACTCAACAGTTCAAAATCCCTTTTCAAAGCAGGAAAGAAACTTTAATACAAGGAATCAAGAAATTTGGCCAGAAGACAATCCAGATAAAATTAGCTTTATGACTACACCGCTACGCAACCAAGCACTCGCGGAAGTTGCGCATTGCGCAATAACACCGAAAATTTTTAAAATATTACTAATACTTATATTTCGGTTTTGCTTGTGTCAATCATTTCGACGTCCGAAAGCTTGATTATGACAAGTCTTCAACAATTTTACCTAGTAGGAATAATTAGTTATTCAGGGTTATTTGTAAAACATTAATAACCTCGCAGGAATACATTCCAACCTTGATTATGAGTCGAAAATGTTCAAGCTATTATGATCTAATATCAATAGTTAAGGAGATATGCGACATCAAAGTTTGCATTTTTTTTTCATTATTTCTGACTTATTTTTTGAAAAACGTTGGACTATCATTACAGTAACTTATATTGAAAATGAAAAATTCATTCCCTTTAATACAAGACAAATAAAAAAATAAAAACCTTCGAATTCCAATTAGAATTTTTTCAGGGTTTTTATCATTTTATTTAACATGTATCGAAACGAATGAATTTTTCGTAATCGATATGAGTTGCCGTAATGATAGTCGAAAGTTTAGCAAAAAATAAGTCAGAAATATTGAAAAAAAATGCAAACTTTGATGTCGCATATCTCCTTAACTATTAATATTAGGTCATAATAGCTTGAAAATTTTCGACTCACAATCAAGGCAGGAATATAGCCCAGCGAGGTTATTAATGTTTTACAAATAACCCTGTATATAAAATAATAAATTCTTAGCCCTCTTTATGACGATATATCTATAGCTACAAACTAATTTTCATACTCGGACAGATAAATTTGTAGGTTAAAAAGATGTATGGTTACAAATTAAGTAGGCACAAAGTAATTGCAATGGAAACAGGTAAGAAATTACTGAAAATTAATTTGGTTATTTAAAAAATATAAATTTTTATTAACACTTTTTCTAATTATCATTTGTGTATAAGATTTCTGTTTAAATCAAAAGAGTGAATACATTCTATTAGGTGATTCAGAAATTTTGAATAATTGTTATTGTTTAGACATTTGAATACTCATTCAAGTCGAGTTTTGTATACTTTAAAAGAGCATTGATCCCGTTACATGTAGAATTTCTAAAATGTAGTAATAAAATGAATAAAGTGTTTATTTATTTACAAAATATAAAAAATATTTCCAAAAAACATTAAATTAATCAAATAGAAAGATAAACAGAAAAAATCTACATATCGAAAAAATATTACGTTACCACCGCGACCAATTTTTTTCTTTCTTTT